>CAXIWF010001085.1:60746-99336 GCA_964036045.1 Eutreptiella sp. 'Long Island Sound 2002' | reverse complement strand
GACATCCATGGGGACATCCATGGGGACATCAATGGGGACATCCATGGGGACATCCATGGGGACATCCATGGGGACATCCATGGGGACATCCATGGGGACACCCATGGGGACATCCATGGGGACATCCATGGGGCCATCCATGGGGACATCCATGGGGACATCCATGGGGACATGCATGGGGACACCCATGGGGACATCCATGGGGACATCCATGGGGACATCAATGGGGACATCCATGGGGACATCCATGGGGACATCCATGGGGACATCAATGGGGACATCCATGGGGACATCAATGGGGACATCCATGGGGACATCCATGGGGACATCCATGGGGACATCCATGGGGACATCCATGGGGACATCCATGGGGACATCCATGGGGACATCCATGGGGACATCAATGGGGACATCCATGGGGACATCCATGGGGACATCCATGGGGACATCCATGGGGACATCCATGGGGACATCCATGGGGACATCCATGGGGACACCCATGGGGACATCCATGGGGACATCCATGGGGACATCCATGGGGACATCCATGGGGACATCCATGAAGAACTCATGGGACATCAATGGGGACATCCATGGGGACATCCATGGGGACATCCATGGGGACATCAATGGGGACATCCATGGGGACATCCATGGGGACATCAATGGGGACATCCATGGGGACATCAATGGGGACATCCATGGGGACATCAATGGGGACATCCATGGGGACATCAATGGGGACATCCATGGGGACATCAATGGGGACATCCATGGGGACATCCATGGGGACATCCATGGGGACATCCATGGGGACATCCATGGGGACATCCATGGGGACATCCATGGGGACATCCATGGGGACATCCATGGGGACATCCATGGGGACATCCATGGGGACATCCATGGGGACATCCATGGGGACATCCATAGGGCCATCCATGGGGACATCCATGGGGACATCCATGGGGATATCCATGGGGACATCCATGGGGACATCCATGGGGACATCCATGGGGACATCCATGAGAACATCAATGGGGACATCAATGGGGACATCCATGGGGACATCAATGGGGACATCCATGGGGACATCCATGGGGACATCCATGGGGACATCCATGGGGACATCCATGGGGACATCCATGGGGACATCCATGGGGACATCAATGGGGACATCCATGGGGACATCCATGGGGACATCAATGGGGACATCCATGGGGACATCCATGGGGACATCAATGGGGACATCCATGGGGACATCCATGGGGACATCCATGGGGACATCCATGGGGACATCAATGGGGACATCAATGGGGACATCCATGGGGACATCCATGGGGACATCCGTGGGGACATCAATGGGGACATCCATGGGGACATCAATGGGGACATCCATGGGGACATCCATGGGGACATCAATGGGGACATCCATGGGGACATCCATGGGGACATCAATGGGGACATCCATGGGGACATCAATGGGGACATCAATGGGACATGGGACATCCATGGGGACATACAGGGGACATCCATGGGGACATCCATGGGGACATCAATGGGGACATCCATGGGGACATCAATGGGGACATCCATGGGGACATCCATGGGGACATCCATGGGGACATCCATGGGGACATCCATGGGGACATCCATGGGGACATCCATGGGGACATCATGGGGACATCCATGGGGACATCCATGGGGACATCAATGGGGACATCCGTGGGGACATCAATGGGGACATCCATGGGGACATCCATGGGGACATCAATGGGGACATCCATGGGGACATCCATGGGGACATCCATGGGGACATCAATGGGGACATCCATGGGGACATCCATGGGGACATCAATGGGGACATCCATGGGGACATCAATGGGGACATCCATGGGGACATCAATGGGGACATCCATGGGGACATCAATGGGGACATCCATGGGGACATCAATGGGGACATCCATGGGGACATCCATGGGGACATCCATGGGGACATCCATGGGGACATCCATGGGGACATCCATGGGGACATCCATGGGGACATCCATGGGGACATCCATGGGGACATCCATGGGGACATCCATGGGGACATCCATGGGGACATCCATGGGGACATCCATGGGGACATCCCTGGGGACATCCATGGGGACATCCATGGGGACATCCATGGGGACATCCATGGGGACATCCATGGGGACATCCATGGGGACATCAATGGGGACATCAATGGGGACATCCATGGGGACATCCATGGGGACATCAATGGGGACATCCATGGGGACATCCATGGGGACATCCATGGGGACATCCATGGGGACATCCATGGGGACATCCATGGGGACATCCATGGGGACACCCATGGGACATCCATGGGGACATCCATGGGGACATCCATGGGGACATCCATGGGGACATCCATGGGGACATCCATGGGGACATCAATGGGGACATCAAAGCGGCCATCAATGGGGACATCAATGGGGACATCAATGGGGACATCCATGGGGACATCCATGGGGACATCAATGGGGACATCAATGGGGACATCCATGGGGACATCAATGGGGACATCCATGGGGACATCAATGGGGACATCCATGGGGACATCCATGGGGACTTCCGTGGGGACATGCATGGGGACATCAATGGGGACATCCATGGGGACATCCATGGGGACATCCATGGGGACATCCATGGGGACATCCATGGGGACATCCATGGGGACATCAATGGGGACATCAATGGGGACATCCATGGGGACATCCATGGGGACATCAATGGGGACATCAATGGGGACATCCATGGGGACATCAATGGGGACATCCATGGGGACATCCATGGGGACATCCATGGGGACATCCATGGGGACATCCATGGGGACATCCATGGGGACATCCATGGGGACATCAATGGGGACATCCATGGGGACTTCCATGGGGACATCCATGGGGACATCCATGGGGACATCCATGGGGACTTCCATGGGGACATCCATGGGGACATCCATGGGGACATCCATGGGGACTTCCATGGGGACATCCATGGGGACATCAATGGGGACATCAATGGGGACATCAATGGGGACATCCATGGGGACATCAATGGGGACATCCATGGGGACATCCATGGGGGACACCCATGGGGACATCCATGGGGACATCCATGGGGACATCCATGGGGACATCAATGGGGACATCCATGGGGACTTCCATGGGGACATCCATGGGGACATCCATGGGGACATCCATGGGGACATCCATGGGGACATCCATGGGGACATCCATGGGGACATCCATGGGGACTTCCATGGGGACATCCATGGGGACATCCATGGGGACATCCATGGGGACATCAATGGGGACATCCATGGGGACATCAATGGGGACATCCATGGGGACATCCATGGGGACATCCATCGGGACATCCATGGGGACATCCATGGGGACATCCATGGGGACATCCATGGGGACTTCCATGGGGACATCAATGGGGACATCAATGGGGACATCCATGGGGACATCCATGGGGACATCCATGGGGACATCAATGGGGACATCCATGGGGACATCAATGGGGACATCAATGGGGACATCCATGGGGACATCAATGGGGACATCCATGGGGACATCAATGGGGACATCCATGGGGACATCCATGGGACATCGATGGGGACATCCATGGGGACATCCATGGGGACATCCATGGGGACATCCATGGGGACATCCATGGGGACATCCATGGGGACATCCATGGGGACATCCATGGGGACATCCATGGGGACATGAATGGGGACATCAATGGGGACATCAATGGGGACATCCATGGGGACATCCATGGGGACATCCATGGGGACATCCATGGGGACATCCATGGGGACATCCATGGGGACATCAATGGGGACATCCATGGGGACATCAATGGGGACATCAATGGGTACATCAATGGGGACTTCCATGGGGACATCAATGGGGACATCAATGGGGACATCCATGGGGACATCCATGGGGACATCCATGGGGACATCAATGGGGACATCAATGGGGACATCCATGGGGACATCCATGAGGACATCAATGGGGACATCCATGGGGACATCCATGGGGACATCAATGGGGACATCAATGGGGACATCCATGGGGACATCCATGAGGACATCCATGGGGACATCCATGGGGACATCAATGGGGACATCAATGGGGACATCAATGGGGACATCAATGGGGACATCCATGGGGACATCCATGAGGACATCAATGGGGACATCCATGGGGACATCCATGGGGACATCAATGGGGACATCAATGGGGACATCCATGGGGACATCAATGGGGACATCCATGGGGACATCCATGAGGACATCAATGGGGACATCAATGGGGACATCAATGGGGACATCCATGGGGACATCAATGGGGACATCCATGGGGACATCAATGGGGACATCCATGGGGACATCCATGAGGACATCAATGGGGACATCCATGGGGACATCCATGGGGACATCCATGGGGACATCCATGGGGACATCAATGGGGACATCAATGGGGACATCCATGGGGACATCCATGGGGACATCCATGGGGACATCAATGGGGACATCCATGGGGACATCAATGGGGACATCAATGGGGACATCCATGGGGACATCCATGAGGACATCAATGGGGACATCCATGGGGACATCCATGGGGACATCAATGGGGACATCAATGGGGACATCCATGGGGACATCCATGAGGACATCCATGGGGACATCCATGGGGACATCAATGGGGACATCAATGGGGACATCAATGGGGACATCCATGAGGACATCAATGGGGACATCCATGGGGACATCCATGAGGACATCAATGGGGACATCCATGGGGACATCAATGGGGACATCAATGGGGACATCAATGGGGACATCCATGGGGACATCAATGGGGACATCCATGGGGACATCAATGGGGACATCCATGGGGACATCAATGGGGACATCCATGGGGACATCAATGGGGACATCCATGGGGACTTCCATGGGGACATCCATGGGGACATCCATGGGGACATCCATGGGGACATCCATGGGGACATCCATGGGGACATCCATGGGAACATCCATGGGGACATCCATGGGGACACCCATGGGGACATCCATGGGGACATCCATGGGGACATCCATGGGGACATCCATGGGGACATCAATGGGGACATCCATGGGGACATCCATGGGGACATCCATGGGGACATCCATGGGGACATCCATGGGGACATCCATGGGGACATCCATGGGGACATCAATGGGGACATCCATGGGGACATCCATGGGGACATCCATGGGGACATCCATGGGGACATCCATGGGGACATCAATGGGGACATCCATGGGGACATCAATGGGGACATCCATGGGGACATCCATGGGGACATCCATGGGGACATCCATGGGGACATCCATGGGGACATCCATGGGGACATCCATGGGGACTTCCATGGGGACATCAATGGGGACATCAATGGGGACATCCATGGGGGCATCCATGGGGACATCAATGGGGACATCAATGGGGACATCAATGGGGACATCAATGGGGACAGCCATGGGGACATCCATGGGGACATCCATGGGGACATCGATGGGGACATCAATGGGGACATCCATGGGGACATCCATGGGGACATCAATGGGGACATCAATGGGGACATCCATGGGGACATCAATGGGGACATCCATGGGGACATCCATGGGGACATCCATGGGGACATCCATGGGGACATCCATGGGGACATCCATGGGGACATCAATGGGGACATCCATGGGGACATCAATGGGGACATCAATGGGGACATCCATGGGGACATCAATGGGGACATCCATGGGGACATCGATGGGGACATCAATGGGGACATCCATGGGGACATCCATGGGGACATCAATGGGGACATCCATGGGGACATCCATGGGGACATCCATGGGGACATCCATGGGGACATCCATGGGGACATCCATGGGGACATCCATGGGGACTTCCATGGGGACATCAATGGGGACATCCATGGGGACATCCATGGGGACATCCATGGGGACATCCATGGGGACATCCATGGGGACATCCATGGGGACATCCATGGGGACATCAATGGGGACATCCATGGGGACATCCATGGGGACATCAATGGGGACATCAATGGGGACATCAATGGGGACATGCGTGGGGACATCCATGGGGACATCCATGGGGACATCCATGGGGACATCCATGGGGACATCAATGGGGACATCAATGGGGACATCCATGGGGACATCCATGAGGACATCAATGGGGACATCCATGGGGACATCCATGGGGACATCCATGGGGACATCCATGGGGACATCCATGGGGACATCAATGGGGACATCCATGGGGACATCCATGGGGACATCCATGGGGACATCCATGGGGACATCCATGGGGACATCCATGGGGACATCCATGGGGACATCAATGGGGACATCCATGGGGACATCAATGGGGACATCAATGGGGACATCCATGGGGACATCAATGGGGACATCCATGGGACATCAATGGGGACATCCATGGGGACATCCATGGGGACATCCATGGGGACATCAATGGGGACATCAATGGGGACATCAATGGGGACATCCATGGGGACATCCATGGGGACATCCATGGGGACATCAATGGGGACATCCATGGGGACATCCATGGGGACATCCATGGGGACATCCATGGGGACATCCATGGGGACATCCATGGGGACATCCATGGGGACATCCATGGGGACATCCATGGGGACATCAATGGGGACATCAATGGGGACATCCATGGGGACATCCATGGGGACATCCATGGGGACATGCATGGGGACACCCATGGGGACATCCATGGGGACATCCATGGGGACATCCATGGGGACATCCATGGGGATATCCATGGGGACATCAATGGGGACATCAATGGGGACATCCATGGGGACATCAATGGGGACATCAATGGGGACATCCATGGGGACATCCATGGGGACATCCATGGGGACATCAATGGGGACATCCATGGGGACATCCATGGGGACATCAATGGGGACATCAATGGGGACATCCATGGGGACATCCATGGGGACATCAATGGGGACATCAATGGGGACATCAATGGGGACATCCATGGGGACATCCATGGGGACATCCATGGGGACATCCATGGGGACATCCATGGGGACATCCATGGGGACATCCATGGGGACATCCATGGGGACATCCATGGGGACATCCATGGGGACATCAATGGGGACATCCATGGGGACATCCATGGGGACATCCATGGGGACATCAATGGGGAGGTCCATGGGGACATCAATGGGGACATCCATGGGGACATCCATGGGGACATCAATGGGGACATCAATGGGGACATCCATGGGGACATCAATGGGGACATCCATGGGGACATCCATGGGGACATCCATGGGGACATCAATGGGGACATCCATGGGGACATCCATGGGGACATCCATGGGGACATCCATGGGGACATCCATGGGGGACATCCATGGGGACATCCATGGGGACATCCACCGGGACATCCATGGGGACATCAATGGGGACATCCGTGGGGACATCAATGGGGACATCCATGGGGACATCCATGGGGACATCCATGGGGACATCCATGGGGACATCCATGGGGACATCCATGGGGACATCCATGGGGACATCCATGGGGACATCAATGGGGACATCCATGGGGACAGCAATGGGGACATCCATGGGGACATCAATGGGGACATCCATGGGGACATCAATGGGGACATCCATGGGGACATCCATGGGGACATCCATGGGGACATCCATGGGGACATCCATGGGGACATCCATGGGGACATCCATGGGGACATCCATGGGGACATCCATGGGGACATCAATGGGGACATCCATGGGGACATCCATGGGGACATCAATGGGGACATCCATGGGGACATCCATGGGGACATCCATGGGGACATCCATGGGGACATCCATGGGGACATCCATGGGGACATCCATGGGGACATCCATGGGGACATCCATGGGGACAGCAATGGGGACATCCATGGGGACATCCATGGGGACATCCATGGGGACATCCATGGGGACATCCATGGGGACATCAATGGGGACATCCATGGGGACATCAATGGGGACATCCATGGGGACATCCATGGGGACATCCATGGGGACATCAATGGGGACATCAATGGGGACATCCATGGGGACATCCATGGGGACATCCATGGGGACATCCATGGGGACATGCATGGGGACATCAATGGGGACATCCATGGGGACATCCATGGGGACATCCATGGGGACATCCGTGGGGACATCAATGGGGACATCAATGGGGACATCCATGGGGACATCCATGGGGACATCCATGGGGACATCCATGGGGACATCCATGGGGACATCCATGGGGCCATCCATGGGGACATCAATGGGGACATCAATGGGGACATCCATGGGGACATCAATGGGGACATCCATGGGGACATCCATGGGGACATCCATGGGGACATCCATGGGGACATCCATGGGGACATCCATGGGGACATCCATGGGGACATCCATGGGGACATCCATGGGGACATCCATGGGGACATCCATGGGGACATCAATGGGGACATCCATGGGGACATCCATGGGGACATCAATGGGGACATCAATGGGGACATCCATGGGGGCATCCATGGGGACATCCATGGGGACATCAATGGGGACATCAATGGGGACATCCATGGGGACATCCATGGGGACATCCATGGGGACATCAATGGGGACATCAATGGGGACATCCATGGGGACATCAATGGGGACATCCATGGGGACATCCATGGGGACATCAATGGGGACATCCATGGGGACATCCATGGGGACATCCATGGGGACATCCATGGGGACATCCATGGGGACATCCATGGGGACATCCATGGGGACATCCGTGGGGACATCCATGGGGACATCCATGGGGACATCCATGGGGACATCCATGGGGACATCCATGGGGACATCCATGGGGACATCCATGGGGACATCAATGGGGACATCAATGGGGACATCCATGGGGACATCCATGGGGACATCAATGGGGACATCCATGGGGACATCCATGGGGACATCCATGGGGACATCCATGGGGACATCAATGGGGACATCCATGGGGACATCCATGGGGACATCAATGGGGACATCAATGGGGACATCAATGGGGACATCCATGGGGATATCCATGGGGACATCCATGGGGACATCCATGGGGACATCCATGGGGACATCCATGGGGACATCCATGGGGACATCCATGGGGACATCCATGGGGACATCCATGGGGACATCCATGGGGACATCCATGGGGACATCCATGGGGACATCCATGGGGACATCCGTGGGGACATCCGTGGGGACATCCTTGGGGACATCCATGGGGACATCCATGGGGACATCCATGGGGACATCAATGGGGACATCCATGGGGACATCCATGGGGACATCCATGGGGACATCAATGGGGACATCCATGGGGACATCCATGGGGACATCCATGGGGACATCAATGGGGACATCAATGGGGACATCCATGGGGACATCCATGGGGACATCCATGGGGACATCCATGGGGACATCAATGGGGACATCCATGGGGACATCCATGGGGACATCCATGGGGACATCAATGGGGACATCCATGGGGACATCCATGGGGACATCCATGGGGACATCAATGGGGACATCCATGGGGACATCCATGGGGACATCCATGGGGACATCCATGGGGACATCCATGGGGACATCCATGGGGACATCCATGGGGACATCAATGGGGACATCCATGGGGACATCCATGGGGACATCAATGGGGACATCAATGGGGACATCCATGGGGACATCCATGGGGACATCCATGGGGACATCCATGGGGACATCCATGGGGACATCCATGGGGACATCCATGGGGACATCAATGGGGACATCCATGGGGACATCCATGGGGACATCCATGGGGACATCCATGGGGACATCCATGGGGACATCCATGGGGACATCCATGGGGACATCCATGGGGACATCAATGGGGACATCCATGGGGACATCCATGGGGACATCAATGGGGACATCAATGGGGACATCCATGGGGACATCCATGGGGACATCCATGGGGACATCCATGGGGACATCAATGGGGACATCCATGGGGACATCCATGGGGACATCCATGGGGACATCCATGGGGACATCCATGGGGACATCCATGGGGACATCCATGGGGACATCAATGGGGACATCCATGGGGACATCCATGGGGACATCAATGGGGACATCAATGGGGACATCCATGGGGACATCCATGGGGACATCCATGGGGACATCCATGGGGACTTCCATGGGGACATCCATGGGGACATCCATGGGGACATCCATGGGGACATCCATGGGGACATCCATGGGGACATCAATGGGGACATCCATGGGGACATCCATGGGGACATCAATGGGGACATCCATGGGGACATCCATGGGGACATCCATGGGGGCATCCATGGGTTCATCCATGAGGACATCAATGGGGACATCAATGGGGACATCCATGGGGACATCAATGGGGACATCCATGGGGACATCCATGGGGACATCCATGGGGACATCCATGGGGACATCCATGGGGACATCCATGGGGACATCAATGGGGACATCCATGGGGACATCCATGGGGACATCAATGGGGACATCCATGGGGACATCCATGGGGACATCCATGGGGACATCCATGGGGACATCCATGGGGACATCCATGGGGACATCCATGGGGACATCCATGGGGACATCCATGGGGACATCCATGAGGACATCAATGGGGACATCCATGGGGACATCCATGGGGACATCCATGGGGACATCCATGGAGACATCCATGGGGACATCCATGGGGACATCCATGGGGACATCCATGGGGACACCAATGGGGACATCCATGGGGACATCAATGGGGACATCCATGGGGACATCCATGGGGACATCCATGGGGACATCCATGGGGACATCCATGGGGACATCAATGGGGACATCCATAGGGCCATCCATGGGGACATCCATGGGGACATCCATGGGGATATCCATGATGACATCCATGGGGACATCAATGGGGACATCCATGGGGACATCCATGAGGACATCAATGGGGACATCAATGGGGACATCCATGGGGACATCAATGGGGACATCCATGGGGACATCCATGGGGACATCCATGGGGACATCCATGGGGACATCCATGGGGACATCCATGGGGACATCCATGGAGACATCAATGGGGACATCCATGGGGACATCCATGGGGACATCCATGGGGACATCCATGGGGACTTCCATGGGGACATCCATGGGGACATCCATGGGGACATCCATGGGGACATCCATGGGGACATCCATGGGGACATCAATGGGGACATCCATGGGGACATCCATGGGGACATCAATGGGGACATCCATGGGGACATCCATGGGGACATCCATGGGGGCATCCATGGGTTCATCCATGAGGACATCAATGGGGACATCAATGGGGACATCCATGGGGACATCAATGGGGACATCCATGGGGACATCCATGGGGACATCCATGGGGACATCCATGGGGACATCCATGGGGACATCCATGGGGACATCAATGGGGACATCCATGGGGACATCCATGGGGACATCAATGGGGACATCCATGGGGACATCCATGGGGACATCCATGGGGACATCCATGGGGACATCCATGGGGACATCCATGGGGACATCCATGGGGACATCCATGGGGACATCCATGGGGACATCCATGAGGACATCAATGGGGACATCCATGGGGACATCCATGGGGACATCCATGGGGACATCCATGGAGACATCCATGGGGACATCCATGGGGACATCCATGGGGACATCCATGGGGACATCAATGGGGACATCCATGGGGACATCAATGGGGACATCCATGGGGACATCCATGGGGACATCCATGGGGACATCCATGGGGACATCCATGGGGACATCAATGGGGACATCCATAGGGCCATCCATGGGGACATCCATGGGGACATCCATGGGGATATCCATGATGACATCCATGGGGACATCAATGGGGACATCCATGGGGACATCCATGAGGACATCAATGGGGACATCAATGGGGACATCCATGGGGACATCAATGGGGACATCCATGGGGACATCCATGGGGACATCCATGGGGACATCCATGGGGACATCCATGGGGACATCCATGGGGACATCCATGGGGACATCAATGGGGACATCCATGGGGACATCCATGGGGACATCAATGGGGACATCCATGGGGACATCCATGGGGACATCCGTGGGGACATCCATGGGGACATCAATGGGGACATCCATGGGGACATCAATGGGGACATCAATGGGGACATCCATGGGGACATCCATGGGGACATCCATGGGGACATCAATGGGGACATCCATGGGGACATCCATGGGGACATCCATGGGGACATCCATGGGGACATCCATGGGGACATCCATGGGGACTTCCATGGGGACATCCATGGGGACATCAATGGGGACATCAATGGGGACATCAATGGGGACATCCATGGGGACCTTCATGGGGACATCCGTGGGGACATCCATGGGGACTTCCATGGGGACATCAATGGGGACATCAATGGGGACATCCATGGGGACATCCATGGGGACATCCATGGGGACATCAATGGGGACATCCATGGGGACATCCATGGGGACATCAATGGGGACATCAATGGGGACATCCATGGGGACATCCATGGGGACATCCATGGGGACATCCATGGGGACATCAATGGGGACATCAATGGGGACATCCATGGGGACATCCATGGGGACATCAATGGGGACATCCATGGGGACATCCATGGGGACATCCATGGGAACATCCATGGGGACATCCATGGGGACATCCATGGGGACATCCATGGGGACATCCATGGGGACATCCGTGGGGACATCCGTGGGGACATCCATGGGGACATCAATGGGGACATCAATGGGGACATCCATGGGGGCATCCATGGGGACATCCATGGGGACATCCATGGGGACATCCATGGGGACATCAATGGGGACATCAATGGGGACTTCCATGGGGACATCAATGGGAACATCCATGTGGACATCATTGGGGACATCCATGGGGACATCCATGGGGACATCAATGGGGACATCCATGGGGACATCAATGGGGACATCCATGGGGACATCCATGGGGACATCCATGGGGACATCAATGGGGACATCCGTGGGGACATCCATGGGGACATCCATGGGGACATCCATGGGGACATCCATGGGGACATCCATGGGGACATCCATGGGGACATCAATGGGGACATCCATGGGGACATCCATGGGGACATCAATGGGGACATCAATGGGGACATCCATGGGGACATCCATGGGGACATCCATGGGGACATCCATGGGGACATCCATGGGGACATCCATGGGGACATCCATGGGGACATCAATGGGGACATCCATGGGGACATCCATGGGGACATCCATGGGGACATCCATGGGGACATCCATGGGGACATCAATGGGGACATCCATGGGGACATCCATGGGGACATCAATGGGGACATCAATGGGGACATCCATGGGGACATCCATGGGGACATCCATGGGGACATCCATGGGGACATCAATGGGGACATCCATGGGGACATCCATGGGGACATCCATGGGGACATCCATGGGGACATCCATGGGGACATCCATGGGGACATCCATGGGGACATCAATGGGGACATCCATGGGGACATCCATGGGGACATCAATGGGGACATCAATGGGGACATCCATGGGGACATCCATGGGGACATCCATGGGGACATCCATGGGGACTTCCATGGGGACATCCATGGGGACATCCATGGGGACATCCATGGGGACATCCATGGGAACATCCATGGGGACATCAATGGGGACATCCATGGGGACCTTCATGGGGACATCCGTGGGGACATCCATGGGGACTTCCATGGGGACATCAATGGGGACATCAATGGGGACATCCATGGGGACATCCATGGGGACATCCATGGGGACATCAATGGGGACATCCATGGGGACATCCA
The DNA here is from genome assembly GCA_964036045.1 of Eutreptiella sp. 'Long Island Sound 2002'. NCBI lineage: Eukaryota > Euglenozoa > Euglenophyceae > Eutreptiales > Eutreptiaceae > Eutreptiella > Eutreptiella sp. 'Long Island Sound 2002'. Next base: position 85,167 of record CAXIWF010001085.1, on the reverse strand, counting down.
TGGGGACATCAATGGGGACATCAATGGGGACATCCATGGGGACATCCATGGGGACATCCATGGGGACATCCATGGGGACATCAATGGGGACATCAATGGGGACATCCATGGGGACATCCATGGGGACATCAATGGGGACATCCATGGGGACATCCATGGGGACATCCATGGGGACATCCATGGGAACATCCATGGGGACATCCATGGGGACATCCATGGGGACATCCATGGGGACATCCATGGGGACATCCATGGGGACATCCGTGGGGACATCCGTGGGGACATCCATGGGGACATCAATGGGGACATCAATGGGGACATCCATGGGGGCATCCATGGGGACATCCATGGGGACATCCATGGGGACATCCATGGGGACATCAATGGGGACATCAATGGGGACTTCCATGGGGACATCAATGGGAACATCCATGTGGACATCATTGGGGACATCCATGGGGACATCCATGGGGACATCAATGGGGACATCCATGGGGACATCAATGGGGACATCCATGGGGACATCCATGGGGACATCCATGGGGACATCAATGGGGACATCCGTGGGGACATCCATGGGGACATCCATGGGGACATCCATGGGGACATCCATGGGGACATCCATGGGGACATCCATGGGGACATCAATGGGGACATCCATGGGGACATCCATGGGGACATCAATGGGGACATCAATGGGGACATCCATGGGGACATCCATGGGGACATCCATGGGGACATCCATGGGGACATCCATGGGGACATCCATGGGGACATCCATGGGGACATCAATGGGGACATCCATGGGGACATCCATGGGGACATCCATGGGGACATCCATGGGGACATCCATGGGGACATCAATGGGGACATCCATGGGGACATCCATGGGGACATCAATGGGGACATCAATGGGGACATCCATGGGGACATCCATGGGGACATCCATGGGGACATCCATGGGGACATCAATGGGGACATCCATGGGGACATCCATGGGGACATCCATGGGGACATCCATGGGGACATCCATGGGGACATCCATGGGGACATCCATGGGGACATCAATGGGGACATCCATGGGGACATCCATGGGGACATCAATGGGGACATCAATGGGGACATCCATGGGGACATCCATGGGGACATCCATGGGGACATCCATGGGGACTTCCATGGGGACATCCATGGGGACATCCATGGGGACATCCATGGGGACATCCATGGGAACATCCATGGGGACATCAATGGGGACATCCATGGGGACCTTCATGGGGACATCCGTGGGGACATCCATGGGGACTTCCATGGGGACATCAATGGGGACATCAATGGGGACATCCATGGGGACATCCATGGGGACATCCATGGGGACATCAATGGGGACATCCATGGGGACATCCATGGGGACATCAATGGGGACATCAATGGGGACATCCATGGGGACATCCATGGGGACATCCATGGGGACATCCATGGGGACATCCATGGGGACATCCATGGGGACATCCATGGGGACATCCGTGGGGACATCCGTGGGGACATCCATGGGGACATCAATGGGGACATCAATGGGGACATCCATGGGGGCATCCATGGGGACATCCATGGGGACATCCATGGGGACATCCATGGGGACATCAATGGGGACATCAATGGGGACTTCCATGGGGACATCAATGGGAACATCCATGTGGACATCATTGGGGACATCCATGGGGACATCCATGGGGACATCAATGGGGACATCCATGGGGACATCAATGGGGACATCCATGGGGACATCCATGGGGACATCCATGGGGACATCAATGGGGACATCCGTGGGGACATCCATGGGGACATCCATGGGGACATCCATGGGGACATCCATGGGGACATCCATGGGGACATCCATGGGGACATCAATGGGGACATCCATGGGGACATCCATGGGGACATCAATGGGGACATCAATGGGGACATCCATGGGGACATCCATGGGGACATCCATGGGGACATCCATGGGGACATCCATGGGGACATCCATGGGGACATCCATGGGGACATCAATGGGGACATCCATGGGGACATCCATGGGGACATCCATGGGGACATCCATGGGGACATCCATGGGGACATCCATGGGGACATCCATGGGGACATCCATGGGGACATCCATGGGGACATCCATGGGGACATCAATGGGGACATCCATGGGGACATCCATGGGGACATCAATGGGGACATCAATGGGGACATCCATGGGGACATCCATGGGGACATCCATGGGGACATCCATGGGGACATCAATGGGGACATCCATGGGGACATCCATGGGGACATCCATGGGGACATCCATGGGGACATCCATGGGGACATCCATGGGGACATCCATGGGGACATCAATGGGGACATCCATGGGGACATCCATGGGGACATCAATGGGGACATCAATGGGGACATCCATGGGGACATCCATGGGGACATCCATGGGGACATCCATGGGGACTTCCATGGGGACATCCATGGGGACATCCATGGGGACATCCATGGGGACATCCATGGGGACATCCATGGGGACATCCATGGGGACATCCATGGGGACATCCATGGGGACATCCATGGGGACATCCATGGGGACATCCATGGGGACATCCATGGGGGCATCCATGGGTTCATCCATGAGGACATCAATGGGGACATCAATGGGGACATCCATGGGGACATCAATGGGGACATCCATGGGGACATCCATGGGGACATCCATGGGGACATCCATGGGGACATCCATGGGGACATCCATGGGGACATCAATGGGGACATCCATGGGGACATCCATGGGGACATCAATGGGGACATCCATGGGGACATCCATGGGGACATCCATGGGGACATCCATGGGGACATCCATGGGGACATCCATGGGGACATCCATGGGGACATCCATGGGGACATCCATGGGGACATCCATGAGGACATCAATGGGGACATCCATGGGGACATCCATGGGGACATCCATGGGGACATCCATGGAGACATCCATGGGGACATCCATGGGGACATCCATGGGGACATCCATGGGGACATCAATGGGGACATCCATGGGGACATCAATGGGGACATCCATGGGGACATCCATGGGGACATCCATGGGGACATCCATGGGGACATCCATGGGGACATCAATGGGGACATCCATAGGGCCATCCATGGGGACATCCATGGGGACATCCATGGGGATATCCATGATGACATCCATGGGGACATCAATGGGGACATCCATGGGGACATCCATGAGGACATCAATGGGGACATCAATGGGGACATCCATGGGGACATCAATGGGGACATCCATGGGGACATCCATGGGGACATCCATGGGGACATCCATGGGGACATCCATGGGGACATCCATGGGGACATCCATGGGGACATCAATGGGGACATCCATGGGGACATCCATGGGGACATCAATGGGGACATCCATGGGGACATCCATGGGGACATCCGTGGGGACATCCATGGGGACATCAATGGGGACATCCATGGGGACATCAATGGGGACATCAATGGGGACATCCATGGGGACATCCATGGGGACATCCATGGGGACATCAATGGGGACATCCATGGGGACATCCATGGGGACATCCATGGGGACATCCATGGGGACATCCATGGGGACATCCATGGGGACTTCCATGGGGACATCCATGGGGACATCCATGGGGACATCAATGGGGACATCCATGGGGACATCCATGGGGACCTTCATGGGGACATCCGTGGGGACATCCATGGGGACTTCCATGGGGACATCAATGGGGACATCAATGGGGACATCCATGGGGACATCCATGGGGACATCCATGGGGACATCAATGGGGACATCCATGGGGACATCCATGGGGACATCAATGGGGACATCCATGGGGACATCCATGGGGACATCCATGGGGACATCCATGGGGACATCCATGGGGACATCAATGGGGACATCAATGGGGACATCCATGGGGACATCCATGGGGACATCAATGGGGACATCCATGGGGACATCCATGGGGACATCCATGGGAACATCCATGGGGACATCCATGGGGACATCCATGGGGACATCCATGGGGACATCCATGGGGACATCCATGGGGACATCCGTGGGGACATCCATGGGGACATCAATGGGGACATCAATGGGGACATCCATGGGGGCATCCATGGGGACATCCATGGGGACATCCATGGGGACATCCATGGGGACATCAATGGGGACATCAATGGGGACTTCCATGGGGACATCAATGGGGACATCCATGTGGACATCAATGGGGACATCCATGGGGACATCCATGGGGACATCAATGGGGACATCCATGGGGACATCCATGGGGACATCAATGGGGACATCCATGGGGACATCAATGGGGACATCCATGGGGACATCCATGGGGACATCAATGGGGACATCCATGGGGACATCCATGGGGACATCCGTGGGGACATCCATGGGGACATCCATGGGGACATCAATGGGGACATCCATGGGGACATCAATGGGGACATCAATGGGGACATCAATGGGGACATCCATGGGGACATCCATGGGGACATCCATGGGGACATCCATGGGGACATCCATGGGGACATCCATGGGGACATCCATGGGAACATCCATGGGGACATCCATGGGGACATCAATGGGGACATCCATGGGGACATCCATGGGGACATCCATGGGGACATCCATGGGAACATCCATGGGGACATCCATGGGGACATCAATGGGGACATCAATGGGGACATCCATGGGGACATCCATGGGGACATCCATGGGAACATCAATGGGGACATCCATGGGGACATCAATGGGGACATCAATGGGGACATCCATGGGGACATCCATGGGGCCATCCATGGGGACATCCATGGGGACATCCATGGGGACATCCATGGGGACATCCATGGGGACATCCATGGGGACATCCATGGGGGCATCCATGGGGACATCCATGGGGACATCAATGGGGACATCCATGGGGACATCAATGGGGACATCAATGGGGACTTCCATGGGGACTTCCATGGGGACATCCATGGGGACATCCATGGGGACATCCATGGGGACATCCATGGGGATATCCATGGGGACATCCATGGGGACTTCCATGGGGACATCCATGGGGACATCCATGGGGATATCCATGGGGACATCCATGGGGACACCCATGGGGATATCCATGGGGACATCCATGGGGACATCCATGGGGACTTCCATGGGGACATCAATGGGGTCCGAGGTAGCCGAGGCGCAATGGGGGGCGGTGGGTTCCTTCAGGAAGTGCTTGGCACGCCCGGGGCACCACAGGGCCCCCACGCAGTTGCTTGGCGGGTCACAGGCTCTCCGTAGGACCAAAAACCACCACCAACGCCTGCCGGCCTCCGCCCACCAATGAGTAACTGCTGTCGGTCATCGGCCAACGGCCGTTGATTGGCCACCAACCGCCGTCGGTCGAGCGCCAACTGCCGTCGGTTAAGCGCCAACTGCCGTCGGTTAAGCGCCAACTGCGGTCGGTTAAGCGCCAACTGCCGTCGGTTAAGCGCCAACTGCCGTCGGTTAAGCGCCAACCGCCGTCGGTTACCCGAATCTTGTCACCAAGAAACTGGGGGCCGTCCTTCGTGAAAAAAAATTTCTCGTTCCTACAGGACCGCCCTGCCATTGTGCGGGGACCCCCCCCGCACGATGCGCACGGCGGCCGGCGGTTCAGCGCCAACCGCCGTCGGTTGAGTGTCATCCGCCGTCGGATGGCCATCAACCGCCGTTGGGCAGGCCGTCCTCAAGCGTGAGACGCAAATGAAGCGACCCCATCCCGTGCCCCCCGAAGGCCGTCCCAAGGCATTGCACAGCCCCTCGGGGGGTCGCTCCCCCGGGGCTGTGCCTCGTGTGGGTCCGACTTCGCGGGCCGCCCACGAAGATGCCACCGCCCTGGCCCCATGTCCCCTCCACAGAAGGCCACTCCGCAGCCCCCCCCCCCCTCTCTCCCCTCCCCCCCCCTCCGCACCCCCCCCCCCTCCCCCCCTCCCCCCCCCCTCCGCACCCCCCCCCCCCTCCCCCTCTCCCCCCCCCTCCGCACCCCCCCCCCTCCTCCCCCCCCCCCTCCCCCCCCCTCGCGGTCACAGCCGCGGCCTCCGCAGAAGACGCCATCAATTTGGAGCCGGCGGCCAAGCGGCAGAAGACCGAGCGCCCGGCGGTTCAAGAGATAGACCTGGAGGACGAGCCGGAGGAGCAGGTGCTGCTTGGGCGGTGCGGGGCCAGGGATTGCGTGTGTCGTGGCCAGGGGGGGTATGGAGAGCGTGCGACCGTGCCAATGTGGAGAGGCGGTGCCGGAGGCTTTCAGGAATTCTTTGGAGATTTGTTGCAATTTTGTTTGGAATTTTTTTTGTCAAATGTTGTATTTTTTTCAACGTTTTGTTTCAATTTTTGATATTCTTTTTTTAATTGCAATTTGCAGGGCATTTTGGGTTTTGAGGGATGCCCCTGCCCTCACCACTGATTCTGGAGGAGAGGTCCTCATTCCACGTGGACTTGGGGACGGGCGCCATGCCACGCCTCTGCAGATGAACGGGGGCCGGTCACGCCCCCCCCTCCCCCCAAACCACATTCTGTGAAGGAAACAATTCCACGCACACACACACACACACACACACACACACACGTGCGCACTGTGGCACTCAGGGGATGGGCATAGGAACGGGTCCAATGTTTTGGTGGGGGCGGGGGCGTGGGGGGGGGGTTGGCTATCTGTCACTCAGTGACACGTGGAGAGTGACAGATACTTGGGCTCTGTGCTGGAGTGACACATGGACACAATGACAATTAGCCACAATTTTTTGCACACAACACAGAGGAGACGCTCTTTTTTACCCACAACTTGTGTGTATGCCCCAAATGCTCTGATCTTTATGGAGAATTCCAATGCGCATGAAAAACATCTCACAAAATGTCACCGCCCCCCCTTCACCCGGCCCGGGGTCCTCATGTGTCACTCGAGGGGGGGAGGGGGGGCGCTATGCCCACCACTGCCCAACACCCCCTGCTCATGCCCATGCTGGCACCAATGCAGGGTGCGGGATCAGCCCCCCTCCCCCCCCCCCAGGGAAGTGTTGGAATGGCCGTACACCGCAGGAGGAGGAGGGGGGGGGGGGTAACCCCCATGTCCCCCCCCCCCCCCTCCCCAGACCAAAGGGACCACCGGGGGAAAGAACGAAGTTTACCATCGGGAACATCTGATTGGGCCTTTTTTGGTACACAAACTTTTGGGTCCCAAACCCCCCCTTCCCCCCCCCTCTAATACCCCCCCCCCCCCGCAGCACTAACCTGGTCCCCCCCCCCCCCCCCCCACCCGCCCCCCACAAGTATCAGAACGGCTGACAACCGGCGGGGGGATATGCCCACGATGGTGGCAATGCCCTGACCCGTTCCCGCTGCCCCATGCCCCCCCCCCCCCCCCCTGCAGTGTGGTGGTGCAGTCGTGCGGTGCAGGATCCCCCACCGCCCACTGCCCCGCGTGGCGCGGCAGGGCACTGGAGGACACCGCTGCCCCTTTGCGGACCGCAGCCGTGCTTGCGCAAGGGGCGGAGGGGGGGTACCCCAATCGGCAAAATGGTGGCCGTTGCGCACCTGAGTTTCGAGGCGCCAAAGCAGCAGAGCATGCGACATCTCGATTTGAAAGTCACCGGCACGGCTGTCATGTACCGCGCTTTGCTGGCGTGTGTGTGTCACGCACCAGCACGGGCTTGTCTACGCACGTGGTGGGCGTTCAACCGCTGTTTTGCCCCCCCCCCCCCCCTGCGCAAGCAGATTCCCTAATACAAAATGGTGGCCGTCGCGCACCTGAGTTTCGAGGCACCAAAGCAGCAGAGCATGCGACGTCTCCGGTCGACGATCGCTTGTGCGGGGGAAATGGACGGCGGTACCGACGGCCGTTTGGCCACAAAAGACGGTCGGCCGTCCCCGTCCTCGAGCAGCCCCCAGTGTCCCTTGCGCAAGTGGGGGATTGGCAAAGCACAGCCCCGGGCCGCCCTCACAACAACTGCACTGGACCAGGACCGGGACAGGGCCCACGACCGGGACCAGGTCCCAGGGCCGCAGGGAACCCCCCCCTCCCCCCCCACCGATGCAGATATGCGCGTGTGGAGGGGCCATCGGCTGGCACCAAGCACCCTCCTGAAGGCTGGTGCAGGCCCTTGGGGCACCTGGGTGAGGGCCGTCCAACAGCTACGGCAGAGGCGCGGGGTGCCCAGGGCCACCTGCGGCAGACCAGTGCAGTGCCTGTTTGTTCTGAAGAAGGTGTGTGTTTGGGGGGTGTGGGGGGGATGCGTGTGAGTGAGTGAGTGAGTGAGTGAGTGGGTGGGTGGATGGGTTGAGGTGTGTGTGTGTGTGTGCGTGTGTGTGCGTGTGTGTGTGTGTGTGTGTGTGTGTGTGTGTGTACTGGCAGCGTGGCCCCCTGTGGTTCAGCCTGTGCCAGTTTCGTGACAATATTTTCTTCGCCTCGAACCACAGGCCTGGGGCCCACACCAGTATCATCCAGAGGGTCACTGAAACCCTCTCCAGTGTCTAGGACCTTGAAGTCCTATGCCCATGCACCGACGGGGGAGAAGACTGCTGCGTGGGTAACTGCCTGACCCAGACAGCTCAGGCCCTGGGTATCAGCATGACCGTTGGGGCGGGGGTAGGACTGAGCTCGACCCACCCCTCAGCGCTGAAACCAGACTGGGATCTGCGGATCCAAACCGCTGATGACGCCACGCCGGGCAGCACCAGAATATCTCATCTGCATTTTCACAAGCAGCCTCACGAGTGCACAGCCCTGGCTTGAGAGTTGGAGTGCGCAGATACTGTGTGCGTTGTCCTGGGTCCAGGTAGCACGCGCCTGTGAATGGGTCCAGGTAGCACGCGCCTGTGATTACAAGCGCATGGCTGTGATGCGCGCGATGCACAAGACGGTGCGCCGTGTGTACTCAGCATCCCCATGGATGGCGGAGAACACTATGCGCGCGGTGTACGCGATAGGCCACCACCAGCCCTGCCCCCAGACAACCACAGTTGACAAACTGCTGCACTGGCTTTTTCGAAATGCAGTGTGGGACGGGTGCAACTACACCGACCAGGTGATCCCAACTGAATTACAACCGGAGGGATACACCCCGACCTGGTGTTCCGACATGCACCTGCTCCAGGCACGCAGTGCCACTTTTCAATCCGCCCTCCCCTTTGCCCTACCCTCTGTGTGTGTGTGGTTAGGTGGAAGCACCTAGCACATGTTGCATTTGTTTTGACGGGACAACACGACCTCCTCCGTAGGTGAATATTATGGTTTGTCATGAACGCTGCACGATTGTCAGGGCAGGTGAGGGAGCGAACTGATGATATGCAGTGCAGCACATTGCCGCGTTTTCTGACAGACCGAAAGACGTCTAGGGCAGCCCTGCTGTCCTAGAGGAGTTTTCTTTCACCGCTTTTCTTGCTCTGTTCTTGTTTTTGCGGTTCTCATTGTGTGTGTGTGTGTGTGTGTGTGTGTATGTGTGTGTGTGTTTGTGTGTGTGTGTGTGTGTGTGTGTGTGTGTGTGTGTGTGTGTGTGTGTGTGTGTGTGTGTGTGTGTGTGTGTGTGTGTGTGTGTGTGTGTACCTGGCGGATAAACATACAGCGAAAAATCCCCGAACCACATTTTTTCCAATAGAACCGCGCCAGGCCAATGTGACCTAGTGCCTGCGATGTGGTGTTAAAAACGCCCATGCCACGGCGGACTGTCACAAGGACAGTCCTGCCATCATCTTTCCCACAGGAGAGGACAAAGATGCAATGGAGGGCATTTGTACGTGGTGCGCCATCCGTGGACACAATTTTGCTCCTTGTATGCGGAGAGCGCCGCAACAGGCTGATGCCAACAAAGTCGCCATCGACAAGCTGTCATTACGAGTAGATGCCCTGTCCAAATCGGTAGACCAGGTGGGAGTTCTCGATGCCCAAGTACAGGCGCCGCGATCAGATGTCCAGGGCCTCGTTAAATGGCAGGACAAACACATCACAGCCCACGATGCCTTGCAGAAATGTGTCCAGGATGTTGAGAATTGGAAACGCGAAGCCATATCCCAAGTCCCTCAATTCGTCACACACACGAAATTCGATGCTTTCGTCGCGCCACGATACGCGGATACCGAACGCGCAGCGCACTCCGCAGTCAGCCAATCCAAATTCGACGAGTGGGTGCGTACCAAGTACGACGACACGGAAAAGAAGGCGCGTCAGGCGGTGCCACAATCGGCGTTTGATGAGTACGTATCCAGGATGGAGGGCACACGCCGCAACACCGATCCCGATACGATGATGGCCCCAGCACGTGCCACAGGATCTTCACGCACAGCATCGGAACGAGACTCCGACGATGGGGGAGTCCGGCAAGCGCCAAACGCAACGTGGCACGCCGCTCTGCCACGCCTAGCCAGTCGCCTCCTCCCAGCGACACAGCCGGAGCCTCCTCCTCGTCGTCAGCGACACCAGGGGCAACGGCATTTGCCTCCATGCCACCTCCTAGCTCCGACGCCCCTTGGCTCCGTCTTGCTCCCGAGAACGCGGACCCGTGGGGAGATGAAGCACTGGATGTTCTACTGGACGTGTGGACGAGCCACATGGACTCACGCCTTCAGCAATGGGCGGGCAAACACGCCACACAAGAGTTAGCCGCTACAGCGGGGGAATTGGCCGGAGCCGTGATGTCACCCACTAAGAGGGGTGGTATCTGCGCCATTCTCAGAGCTGCCCGTACACCCGTACGAGTGTTCACAAATTTAAACCAATAACGCAAGAGGGTGACGGTTCCGAATGTGTACTACTGCGCTGCACCGCCGATACGGATGACACCGACACACCTCCTGCCTACCACAATGCGGCAATATCCCACATGCTGTCGGTGCAGTATATTTCACAGAAATTTGGTCTCGCCAAACACATACTCACTGTCACGTCAGAGTTCGTGGACGACATATACGACTTGAACTACTTCGATCTCGACATCACACACACCAGCGACACCACTACAAATACCATACACAGAACCAATGCCATCAGCCATTGCACCTCCCAAGAGGAAGAGCGTCATCTCACAGACCGCCGATATACAGACAACGTGTCAGGATCCCCAAAGTGTGTAGGAATACCGCCACCCGTGACCACTACAGTCCCAGAGCAACAGTACATCCCATCGTGGTTGCACAGGCGTATTGCACACACCCTGGGGGCGGCGACAGTTTGGCACCGTCCGCACATGTGGTTGACTGGTCAACACCATTGTCTTACTCGGCCAGAGTTATCCCGTCCGGGAGCAGCAGCCCATGGCATAGGTAATTGGATGGACATACAGCCCACCTTCCCCTTCTCCCTCCCCTCCTGTGTCAAACACCTGTGGCTGTGGGCCCGAGCATATGAGGTCCCTGTTGTTTAGTCCATCTTCCCCTCCCTCTCCTCCGTTGGATGGTCCAAAACTCCCACAGTCTGGCACCTGCTTGGAAGTCAAGAGGCACATCAATCAGTTGATGAAACACAAATCCTCAGAATTCACCTGATTCTCCAAGAGGCGGGGCACAGTTCACTTTCCATACCACACATTCCCTTAAAGGACGAGATTTTTTTTTTTGTTAAGGACAGCCCCTAGAGGCCTTTTTCCCCCGGCCGAACGCGGGCCATGTCTACCCCCCCGCCCCCTCTTTTGGGCACCACTTCTGATTTTGCCCCCCGCTCTGAAGCGGTGGGGCTCCCCGATACGGCAGGGGTGAGGTAGCCAATTTGCCCACTCGTGGGCCACTTCTGATTTTGCCCCCCGCTCTGGTGGCGGTGGGGCTCCCCGATACGGCAGGGGTGAGGTAGCCAATTTGCCCACTTGTGGGCCACTTCTGATTCTGCCCCCCGCTCTGAAGCGGTGGGGCTCCCCGATACGGCAGGGGTGAGGTAGCCAATTTGCCCACTTGTGGGCCACTTCTGATTTTGCCCCCCGCTCTGAAGCGGTGGGGCTCCCCGATACGGCAGGGGTGAGGTAGCCAATTTGCCCACTTGTGGGCCACTTCTGATTTTGCCCCCCGCTCTGAAGCGGTGGGGATCCACGATACGGCAGGGTTGAGGTAGCCAATTTGCCCACTTGTGGGCCACTTCTGATTTTGCCCCCCGCTCTGAAGCGGTGGGGATCCATGATACGGCAGGGGTGAGGTAGCCAATTTGCCCACTTGTGGGCCACTTCTGATTTTGCCCCCCGCTCTGAAGCGGTGGGGCTCCCCGATACGGCAGGGGTGAGGTAGCCAATTTGCCCACTCGTGGGCCACTTCTGATTTTGCCCCCCGCTCTGAGGCGGTGGGGCTCCCCGATACGGCAGGGGTGAGGTAGCCAATTTGCCCACTCGTGGGCCACTTCTGATTTTGCCCCCCGCTCCCAGCGCCCGTGCAAAGGGCCACGGTGAACTGCTATGCGACGTTGCACGCAGGCAAAGGCCGAGCCTTTTACAGCCGGTTGTGCCACCTAGATGGCATCAAGGCCAAAGATGGCCAGCGCAACTACATCAGCGGGTCGGCCTACCAACGACTACGTGCCTTGATCGTCGGACAAGGTCGCCGGCGAACAAGGAACCGTGTGTTGAGAGCACGGAAGGTTGCAATTGTGCTGGATGCTGGCGCTCGAAGGGGGGCCAAGAGTGTCATCATACAGCTGAGCATTTGCCGCATCAGGGTCATCATCGGCGGTTTCACTCCCTTCCCCCCCCTCCCTTCCCTGGGCTCGCACCATGTCAGCAAGGCCGACAAAAATTTCCTCTTCTGGAGTGCGCACAAAAACTGCAAGTGGCTCACCGTCCGGAAGGTGTTTGACCAGCTGGGCATTGAGTGGAAGGTGATTGAGGAGCGCATCATCGCAGTGGTCTCGGATGGTGCCGGCACTATGGGTGCCTATGTGGGTCTGCTGAACAATGTAAGGGAGAAAGGGGGGAGGGAACTCATTGGTTGGGTGAAGGATGCGGCACCTTGCCTGATGCGAGCGATCAGCACTGCAAAGGGAAAGGTCAAGCTGTGGTACGATGCACTGGATGATGTGGTGTCCTTCGTGGCGTGCTTCTACAGGACCAGCTCGAAGCGCATGCGGGGGTTGTGGCGCAAGGGGGGGAGCGCATGTGTGAGACACTGTGGGTAAGGTGCAATGGGGAGGCACCAGAGGATTGGGGGCCCTTTGAGGTTTTTGAGGATCTTCGGAAGGCCCCTTTCCGCCCGCGCAAACGGAAGCAAGGGCATGCGGTTGAGGTGGAAGATGGTGGTGGCAGTTTCTTTGGAAGAGGATGGTGAGGCGGAGGTTCCGTTGGACATTCGAGATTTGTGGGTTGTCCCCAAGAGGGCGACACGTGACGCCGACATTGGCGATGTGTATGGGGTTGAGTTGGAGGGTGAGGACGAAGACAGTGAGGACGAGGATATGGAGCAAGCAGATGCAGTTGCCAGTAGCTCCTCTTCTGACCTTCGTAACCCCTCAACTGTCCCCTCCACCTCTTCTAACCCTGCCACGCAGTTGGTGTTTCGGTATGATGTGGATGAGGCGGTGTTGAACGCAATGGAGAGGGGGAGGTTGCATGAGTGGACTAAGGTTGAGTTTAAGGCCATTTGTAGGAAGCATGGTTTGAGTGTGAGAGGGGGGAAGGGTGAGCTTATGGAGCGTGTCAGGGTGCACTTCCAGAGGTTGTACCAGCAGTAGGGAGTTTGTTTCCAGCTGTGCCACCGGCGATGGAACATTCGGGTGGTCGAACGATGCATCACTATATTTGATAAAAAAAAGTATTGCTCTTCTTCATGTTGAATTGTGCAGGGTGTGAGGTAGGGTCATTCAACACATGTGGGGCTAGGATCATATGGTTATGTGCTGAGACCAATTTGGGGCTAGGGACTCATGGTTGAACAATTGGGAACACCGGGGTGAAGACATGTACTGTCCGCGGGCTCTTTTGAAATTACCCCGTTCTGGACGGGATTTTTTTTTTTTTGCGTTAAGGACAGCCCTGCTCGTTCTGCGAGCACTCACTATCCAGATGCAAGCTGCACTCGACAACAAAAATCTGGGGCGGTGGGCAGAACTGATGCAGGCCACGAACCGGTATATTCCCTTCTTGTCCCACCCCGCACTGGCAATGGCCCGGAGATTGAGTCATGTACACCGCTGGTTTATTTCCCTGACACCCCCCCGCAATGTCATCTACCTGGTTTACAATATATGGCTCCAGGTGGTGTACATCGGCCTCACCACAGGCGCCCTGATTAGCCGGTTGAGGAAACACATGACTGACAGTTTGGCTGACGTGGATTGTGCCACCTTACACAAACACATGGCAAAAACAGACCTCTCAGGCTGGGGAATTCTTCCACCGCAATGGGTCGAGGACGACTGGCACGCGAGTGTGCGTGAACGACACTGGTGGTGGATTTTCAGGCGCTGGGCTTGCAACGACGTCCCACCGGGAATTAGTACCCAGGGTGAGGGATCCAAGTCTCGAGGTTGGCTAAATCAAAGAGTGCTGGCGGCTCTGCAGGGTATCCGCGATGCCCGGCGTATCAGCGACGGGCCACGAGTGAAGTTTCTTCAGTCGGAACTGCAGGACCCGGCTAACCGTCTCTCTATCCCGTTGTATGTCCTTGGTCACGTGACCGTACCCAATCTAACCCCAATACAAAATGCGGCGATTCACAGAGTTATACGTGCAATGGTGAAATCATGCAACATTGCAGCGTGGGAAAAACAAGCGCTACACAAGGCCGTACGAGTGGTACGCTCCAACCCAGTCACAGTTCGAAGTCTTTTTGAAAAACAGAGTAGGAAAGGAGACCGAGAGGCCCAAAAACCACAATGCACATGCGCTAGCATCACATCGGAGCACGGCCACGTGGTTGCAATTGAAGGCCACAAAGCGCTTATCCCTGTGTACGTTCAGGGCCTCGATGCAACCACACTCCGCCCCAATGACTCGCTACCACCGAAGGGCACTAAAGTCAGGGCGCGCCTTTTCAAGGACATCACTAGGATAGCAGGACAGATTGGGGCAGAAGTGCCTAACCTCCAGCACATGCTACCCTCAACCCTGTGGTGTGAGTCAGGGTCCACTGTGCGCCACGTGGAGCAGCAAGCAACAGCCATCTGTGCCTCCCATTACGTACGAATCGTGGACAAGGGGGTGGGGGTCATGTGGGGATTTTGCCGTCAGTGGATGTGGGATATACTCGAGGAATTCCTGATCCAGGAAGGGTATACCAGATGCAACCAGTCCCAACAGGAGATCACAGCACGGATACGGAAGATCATACAGTCCAATGGCTGGGACAACGACCCAGTTGGGCGCATCGCCTCCCTGTACCTCATCGGCAAGGCAAAAAGCCTGGTTAAACAACAATGGCTCTGGAGGCCCATCGCCGCACTCCCGAAACCCCTCTTACCGAAGAAAGACCTCGCAATCGCAGCCAGAGCCATGACCACATTTCTGAAACTGGTGGTGGAAGAGACCCCTGGAAACTTCATGGTCCACTCAGTTAATCGCGTGGCAGACTGGTTTCATTGGTTGCCATCCGTAGGTTGCTCTTATATTGTAGAACTGGACTGCAAAGACCCGTTCAACCACGTACCCCCCAGTTGTGTGGAGTCACACATGGCCGAGTCCAGCAAATGGCTCGCCAAGCGGCGTCGCTGGCGCATGAAGGACATCTGCTGGAGTGTCCAAAGAGACAGTAAAAAGTTGGACAGGGCAGGGCAGGGAGCCTCAGGAAAATTTTGGTACATCACACACGGGGACCTCAGCAACAAGATAAATTTCGAGCTGCAAAACAACAACTATGTGACAGCGGCGGGGTCCCTGTGGCAAAGGACAGGGTGTATTCCCATGGGCGGGTCATTCTCCGCACAGGCGGCAGATTTGCACTGCCAGTGGGGGGTGTATATGAACAGAGCGCGCTTCAGACACCTTGGGGAACTCCGCATCACCGACACAGGTTTCATATACTGGGATACCCCCTGGGGAGCACTCACACTGTGCCAATTTCGAGACAACATTCTTATGGCCACAGCCTTTGCCGACACTCCAACCATCAAGATCGTTAAACGTGTGTGCCATCTCTTACAGCGATGCTGGAACCTGAGGGTGCTGTGTCCATGTGATACACTGTGTACCCAATCCTGTCTCCAATCCTCCACGACAGCTATGGGTTTTTGCATGGTATGTTCAAAAGATGGGGAACCCACGGCGTACGCGCATCCGAGTTCGTTGGATAGTGCATGGGATCTAAAAATGGGCCCCCCATTGATGACGCTAGCCCACGCCTCCCAACAGTACCTGCGGACAGTCCTCACAGGCGTTTTATGCAACTCCCGTCAATGGTGTCGTACCCCCCTTGCACAACTCCTGACGGTGACAGCGTGGGGCCAAGTGTCCATTAAATCGGGCTACAGTCCCAGAGCCCTCAGACGTGCCATGCACGCTGCGATCATCAGGGGCCTGGCAGCCTCAGACCACCAACCACAGTTCGTGGTACGGTTCATGCACCACATATCCGAACTCCTACCCCTTCCACGGTGCTGTGCTATCCACAGGGTGCTCCGCTGGGTGAAACGCCATAGTCAGTGGGCGGGAGAGGCATACGCCACATGGGTGCTCCCGAAACACCTGGCGCACGTGGGCATCACAGGGGACTGGAGCCACGACTACACCCCCCTCCACGATCATTGGGTCTCGGTGAAACAACCGGGACATGTGTGTGTGTGTGATCGCGCGGCTACGCGTGGTCCATGACCCTGCCTGCATGACCTCCCCTGTCTCCCCTGTATGCCTCCTTCCCCTCCCATGACAGTCAATCCAGGGGCACGTAAGTGATGCTGCAAGGTACACAATGTCCTCCCCTCCTCAGACCTAAAGGTAATGACGACTGGGAACACTGCAGTGACTCCATGGGAACAGTGGATGAGAAACAATGTGCCCTGTCCCGTTACCTTTCAGAAAGGCGCCTAGCCTCCATGACAATTTTGTAATTGTGGCCTGACGAGTCGTTTTGATCAGTGCCTGCCTGTCTGCGATCAACAGTGGGTTGGGTTCTCTTGATCACTGTCACGAAGTGTGTGTGTGTGTGTGTGTGTGTTTGTGCGTGCGTGTGTGTGTGTGTGTATGTGTGTGTGTGCGTGTGTGCGTGTGTGTGTGTGTGTGTTTGTGTGTGTGTGTGTTTGTGTGTGTGTGTGTGTGTGTGTGTTTGTGCGTGTGTGTGTGTGTGTGCGTGCGTATGTGTGCGTATGTGTGTGTGTGTGTGTGTGTGTGTGTGTGTGTGTGTGTGTGTGTGTGTGTGCGTGCGTGCGTGCGTTGGTGGGTCGGTTTGGGTTTGGGTTTGGGTTTGGGTTTGGGTGATGGCCCATTGACAGTCGGCGAGTCCGTCTGCCACAGGACCTCTTTGGAGGCGACGGTTGAAGGAATGATGGCGCTACGTGTTGGCATCGTTCCTTGGTAGTGGGACTACCCACCCAAACCAAACCCCGAACATGGGGGCCAAGCACACTGATGGTGCTGTGCTTGGTGCTAACCACCCCAACACATTATCCACTCGCATTGTCTCCACACAATGGCTCAACACCATCGTCAGACCACTATGGGTATGGCCCACGACATCCTGTTCTGTGCACCACGGCTGTATAGGGTTTTCCAAGTGCGTGGGAGGGACGGAGGGAGGGAGGGAGTGAGTGAGTGAGGGAGGGAGGGAGGGTGGTTGGGCGGGTGCGTGCGTGAATGCGTGTGTCGCTGTGTGCATGGGTGCATGCGTGCGTGTGCGTGGCTGCGTGCGTGCGTGCGTCGGTGGGTGGGTGGGTGGGTGGGTGAGTGTGTGTGTGTGTGTGTGTGTGTGTGTGTGCTTCGGTGTGTGCCAAAGGCGCTGTTACCCGAAGGCAAAGGCCGGGATGTCCTTGTCTTGCTTACGGGCATAGCAAAACGGGCGGGTGTGTGTGTGTGTGCGCGGTCTGTGTGGCACCTGCGCGGCGGCTGGGTTCGCCCCTTCATCCGGCGATGTGTGTCCATGGCCGCTCTAGGGACGGCCTGCCGCTCCACTTTCTTGTGCTGTTGTAGCTCCCGCAGGGCCCTCACCATGGTGCCCGCGGGTCCGATTGGGGCCTTGCACACTGCCTCAGTGCCTTGTAGCAACGGGCAGTGGAACTGATACCGCATGCTGCCTTATTGCCTCATGGCAGCGGGCAGTGGGTCTTCTGCGGCACACTGCCTTGGGGAAGTGGGCAGTGGTACTCCCGCAATACACTGCTGCATTGCCTCGGGGCAACGGGCAACGGGCAGTGGAAGGCTTGTTGGGCACTGTCTCACTGCCTGTGGCTAGTGGGCAGTGCGACGCCTTCGGTGCACTGCCTCATTGCCTGTGGGCAGCGGGCAGTGGATCCCCTGTGATACACCGCCGCACTACTTGAGGGCACTGGGCAGTGGAACTCCTACGGCACACCGCCGCACACCCAGGGGGCAGTGGGCAAGTGGGCAGTGGATCTCCGGCAATGCACCGCCACACAGCCTGGGGGCTTGGGGGCAGGGGGCAGCGGAACTCCTACGGAACACTGCACACTGCCTTGGGGCATTGTGTAGTGGTACTCCTGTGGCACACTGCCACACTGGGGCCAGTGGGCGGGTGGGAGGAGGGAGGGTGGCGTGGGTGGGTGGGTGGGTGGGTGGGTGCGTCGGTGGGTAGGGGGTGGGTGCGTGGGGTTGTATCCTGCAGCTTGATGTGTGCGGCACCTGACTTCTCAATTCTCCGTGCCCTCAGCACGCAAACTGTGCTCAGGCCGCAGCCCCAATGGACACGGACGGGACCACCGCCCCGTCTGATGCTGCCGCGCCCACGGCCGACGTCGCTGAGGGTGGGGGTGCCGGTCAGGGGACCGACCCCGGCACGACGCAGGATGCGATGGATACGGACGCTGACACCGCCCCGTCCGGTGCAGCGCAGCCCAGTGCCGAGGCTGCCGGGGACGCGGGTGTGGGGGAGGGGCCCTTGAAGACGGACATGGACATGGACCCATCTGATGCAGCACCACCGACTGGGGACACCACCGAGGGCATCTCTGCGGAGGAGAGGACGGGGCCCTGCAGTGCGGATGGGCCCACGAGCCCGTCCGAAGCCGCAAGGCCTTCTACTGATGCTACGGCGGAAGGGGGCACAGCGCAGGGGGAGTGCGGCACGGACGGGGTTGCGGGCACATCCGATGCAGCGCAGCAACCGGAGGAAGCGGTCGCGGGCACATCCGATGCAGCGCAGCAACCGGAGGAAGCGGTCGCGGGCACATCCGATGCAGCGCAGCAACCGGAGGAAGCGGTCGCGGGCACATCCGATGCAGCGCAGCAACCGGAGGAAGCGGTCGCGGGCACATCCGATGCAGCGCAGCAACCGGAGGAAGCGGTCGTGGGCACATCCGATGCAGCGCAGCAACCGGAGGAAGCGGTCGCGGGCACATCCGATGCAGCGCAGCAACCGGAGGAAGCGGTCGCGGTCACATCCGATGCAGCGCAGGCGACCGCAGGCACTGCCGAGGGTGACGTGGGCGCCGGGGAGGGGCAGGGCGATGTGCAGGCGGGAGGGCATGACGGTGCGGCAGAGGGCAGCGGGGCGGCCCCTGTACCCCCGGGGGCGATCGGGGCAGGTCCCGCCGCCGAGACCGCGGCCGAGGCCCCGGAGGGACTGGAGGGGGCGGGGGGCCCGGAGACGGCGGAGGAGCGGGCAGAGGGAGCGCAAGATGCAGAGGGCCCGCGGGGCGACGAGGCGGTGCGGGCCTCGGAGGGGGAGGCGGCGGTCGCGGAGGAGGGGCGCATGCCCCAAGGAGCGGAGGCCACGCATGAGGAAGAGGGGGCGGGGGAGGGCGAGGGGGGCGCGCAGGGGGCGTGAGGACGGTGCCGCTGGAGGGGTAGGCCGTGGAGTGACGACGGCCGATGGGGGGGGGGCACGACACCTCCGCGGCTCAGGGCCCGCGCGGGAGTCGCAAGCGCGATGCGCGCGCGGTGCGGACCGCGCGATTGTGCCGGGGACCGACTCGCCCGGTTTAGAGGTGATTGACTGCAAATGAGAGGTCACAGTGGCGTGGGATACGCACGTTGGGGGTGTGGATGGCGAGGCTGCGTTTTCTGGAGCGCACCGCGTCTCCGACTCCCCCAAAATGGGCAATGCAACCGCAGCATTTGAAGCTCTGAGCTCCAATGCTGTGCCCACTGTAGCCAATCTCTGCCAAAACCCAGGCCCCACTCCAGACGGCCGCTTTCCCTTTTTTGCAGGTCCTCTGTGTTCCATGTGTGCATCCTGGACCACCGTGTTTGCCATGCCTCTGGCATGGATGCCCCAAGGGCTTAAGTGCCACCCTCAGGGGGGTCCTTTGGGATTGTTTTTCTTTGTTAAGGACCGCCCTTCAGGTCCGCCCCGAGGGACCACCAACCGCCAACCGCCACCAACCGCCAACCGCCAACCGCCACCAACCGCCAACCGCCACCAACCGCCAACCGCCAACCGCCACCAACCGCCAACCGCCAATCGCCACCAACCGCCAACCGCCAATCGCCACCAACCGCCAACCGCCAACCGCCAGCGGCGACCAACCACCAAGTGCCACCCACCCGCGATGGAGGATGCGCCGGACCCAATATCCAGTGGCAGACCACACAAATACCAGGAAGGGACCAGTAGAAGACAGGGGCAGCAGCAGGAAATACTTCGCAAGAGTACCAAGGGAGGGCAACCGAGACCTCGGTGTGGGTCGGCAGCTCTTGTTGACCGGCACCACGTTGACGATCATGGAGCACTTCTCCGCACCCTTGGACTGCACCTGCGTATTGGCATGGGGTCGCCGCCCCGATTCCGAAACTCGCATGAGACCAGCGGACACGATTTCCCCCCCCAAGAACACTGGGAAATGCTGAGGAAAACAACAAGAAGATCAGAGGAAACCATTTTTTCAATAAAAAATTCCCTTTTTTAAGGAAAAACAAATTTTTATTGGAAAAACAAATTTTTATTCGAAAAACAAATTTTTATTGGAAAAAGCGGACAAGTACCGGGGAACAACAAGCCCACAACAATGACGACAAAAGCAGCGCAGCCCAGACCGCAGGAGCCTCCAAGGTACAGTATTTTCGGGGGTTCTAGAAGCGGACCCTCCGGGGGATGTATCCCCACGCCCTCCGTGGGGCGCGCGCGGTGTGCGCTCGGGGGCGCAAGCTATCCTCATGGCCCTGGGTATCGGTGTAATGTCGAGGGGCATGCACCACGGCACACGACCATGTCCGGTATACCACAAGTAGCACCCGCGACCATTTACTCCACCTTCGTGCCCCTGCCACCCACTGCCCCCTCGAGAACTGACCTCGCCCCACAAAAGGCCACACAAGAGCCATGGCATTTGGCATCCACTCCCCCCCCCCCCCCCCGGGGACTGAGCCCGCAGAATGGTCCCCTGGGCACCTGCCCTCCCTCCGGGCGGTAGGCTCGGTTACGGGTTCAGGGTAGTGCACGTCGGACATCGGCCAACGACCACCAAATCGGTCGCCGGTGGCCGCCGGTTGGCCCGCCGGCTGTTGGCGGTCCCCCGATGACGGTTGGTGGCGGGTTCGCAACGGCCTGGCCGGCGGTCACCGGGCGGTCGGTTCTGGTCGGCTGCCCCCTCTTCTGGGGGTCATGCCGGACGGAGTCCACCCCGTTTCTGTTGGTCTTTCCCCCGCGTTGCATTGCCAAAGAGGTACGACAGCTGGAAGCCCCTGGTGGTACGCTTGGAGGGACCAGGCCGACCCGGTACTGCCTCACGTCCGGGAGAAGTGCCGTGAGTTTCAACCGCCGATAGAAATGCAACACTACGAATGTCTGGGACGCTTCTGTTGATTTGTGTTGTTGCCGGCCTGTGCCCGCTTGGCTGCAACATGGGCAGACGGCTTGGCAGCACCATCTTTTGCAGGGATACCATTGGCACATGCAACAGATGCACGTCACATGCATGTGACACTGTTCTGAACTCCTGAAACCTGAGTGCAGTACATTCACATCCTTTCATCCTAATGTAACACAAAACACAGCCGTTTCTATGCAAATCCGGTGACGATGTGCCATACAGCGCCACCAATGCAAATGTGTACCGCCAGAATGCTTCTTGATGCAGCAACATGACGCAAGTGGCACGGTTTTGCACCCTTTTAAAGGACTTTGGGACGCCTATGAGAGAGGCTTGGCAAAGGGTTGGGAGAGTTTGCAGGTTTCTCCGGCACCAGTGTATCGATGGGCTGCGGTACCGGGAAGGCGGGCTCTGGGGACCCTCCGGCGAGTTCTCCAAAGTTTGTGGCACACAGCACTCCTTCTGCAGCCGCCCATCTCCTGTGGCACACAATCAGCATTTTCACTGCCCTGGAGCACCCAAACATGTAGCACACGCTTCGAGCCTCATTTGTTTCCCCACCCCATAACAGAATAAGAACAGGCGTCGCCATGAGACCGTTTGTAATCGTGTCATTAGAGAGAGAGAGAGAGAGAGAGAGAGTCAGAGAGGGAGTGAGAGAGAGAGAGAGAGAGAGAGAGAGTCAGAGAGGGAGCGAGAGAGAGAGAGAGAGAGAGAGGGAGGGAGGGAGGGAGGGAGGGAGGGAGGTACGGAGGGAGGGAAGGAGAGAGGGAGGCAGGCAGGGAGGGAGAGGGATGGAGAGGAGGAGGAGGATGAGGAGGAGGAGGAGCTCTAGCTCTGATCCCACGTACAGTGGGCCTCTGCTTCATCCCTCCCAGGTCCCACATAGACCACGGGAGAGAGTCCTCCGACTTACCTCCGCTGGAGCAAGACAAATCACAAATCACACCTGAGGGTGCTCCTCCCGGCAGGCCGTCCAGGTCGCAGCGTCGGCGTGCAGCCGCGTTACGGTTCGATCCACTGTCGGCTCCTCTGCTTGTGGCCTTGACAGCCCCATTCCATCGAATGTGACTTCCTGGGGAGCAGCCAAGGACATGTGGTGGGTCTTCCCGGGCTTCACCTTCGGCTTAGGGCCGTCCTCGGGCGAGCTCCGGCCTGACCAAGTGCATTGCTGGAGCGCACCAGCCACCTGAGTTCGAGAGATCAGCCACTGACGCTGTTGGGTCATAGAGTGGGTTGGGTTGGGTTGGGCTGGCGGCCTCATGCAAGAGCAGGCCCTCGGGTGTGGGCTTCCTTCCCTGCCCCACCACGAGGCTGAACAACCTGACTGTCCGGTTCCAAGGCCGAGCGGACTATCGACAGCCACCAGACCCCACCGAAGCGCAGGTGGGCGGAAGATACCGTCGTCCTGTGTGTAGGCGCGCGCGCGGGCAGGGGTGTGGGCGGGGGCTGGGCCTTGCATGTGGGGGGCAAGTGTGGCCTGGTGCTCCAGGCCCGGTGGGGCAGGCCATGGGAGCCTGACGCTGAGCCCACCGGGGAGTAGTGGGCCAGGGCATCACATCCTCCTGGTCACAGAGACACGCTGCCCGCCCGTCCCACGACTGCGTACGCACGGGGACGGGTGTGCGCTGGGCACGACTGGGGGGGACCCGCGCTCCTTGACTGCCTGTTGGCACAGGTGGCGCTGCTGTACTAGCTGGGTCCCGCACTCCCACGGCCTGGGGCGCTGGTGGCAGGTGGAGGGGTCCCAGGGCGCGCTGAGCGCTTCCCTGCCTTGGGACCTGTCCGGGAAGGTTCCCGGGTGCGGCGCTGCTGCCCCATTAGTCCTAGGGGCCCATAGGGCACACCACCGGACTGGCCCCTCCAAGGGAAGGGGGGGGTGGGGGGCAGGGGTCGGCAGGTGGCTGTCTGGCCTCCAGGGGTCGCCCACAACTGCACTGCAGTGCACGGGGCTGTGCTGGCCTAGGCGTCTGTGATGAGGTTGGAGGGGCGCGTGCACACCTGGAGGTTCCCTGGGCAGGCCGCCCTAGGGATGCCCACAGCTGTCAAGCTCTGAGCCCTTCACAGCCTCCACTTTTCAGGCCCTGAGGGCGCCGACTCCGTGCACCCCTCCCGTCGGGGGCGGAGGCTGGGGGGGTTGAGTGGTGGATGGGTCTACCTGTCCGTTCATTGGCCCATGGTGTTCACTTGTTTGGGAGAGGAGGACCACCTGCTGGGTTACCATGCGGGTCCCAGATCCCGACATACTCGTCATTCAGCGTCCGCCCCTTTTCCGTGAGGGGAGGGACCTCGTTCACCACGTGCCGGCCTACAGTGAGGGTGCGAGGGCATGCTGGGGGGGGGGGGGGCGGGTCTGCTTTTGGTCCCACCCCATTTCTGTTGGGGGGGGGGGGGGTAGGGGCAGCAAAAAGTCTGCTCCCCAGTTTCCTGGTCCCCAAGGGGAACCAGCCCACGGCCTGCACCCTCGCTTTGTGGTGGCT
>CAXIWF010001085.1:40746-55746 GCA_964036045.1 Eutreptiella sp. 'Long Island Sound 2002' | reverse complement strand
CGGTCTGTCACGCCCTCACAAATATTCTGCCACGCCCTCACACAAATGGTCTGTCACGCCCCAACAAATGGTCTGCCACGCCCTCACACAACTGTTTGGGTGAGTGGGTGGTGAGGGTTGGGTGAGGGTGTGGTGAGCGTTGGTGAGGGTTGGGTGAGAGCTGGCAAGGGTCGGCACGCCACGGCCCAGCAAAGCAACACTGAGGGTTCCTGCGCTGCAAGGAACCTGGAACACAGGTGCACGGTAGAACCGGGGAGGAAATGACCTCGGGAGCATGACAGCGTGCCTAGATGATGGGTGTCCCTTCCATACGGGACCCCACAGATCCACACATCCACAGAAAGCCCGGCGGTGTGCGACAAATAGCGCCCATATAGGTCGAGGAACGGCCAATGCCTGCCCTATCCCTCTTTGGGTTGCAGAGGACAACCCCTGTTCCATCTTTGTTTTGTGCCCAGAATCATGCAACGCTGTGGAAGAAGCGGCAAGTCTGTGACTCCGCACCGCACCAACACTCCAAAGACAAGTCCATTGGGGGCCCGCAGCCCGCTCTCCAATTCTGCCCAGTCTGTATTGCTCTATGGTCCCCTGCACAGGACTAAGGGAACACACACGCACACACACATACCTCTCTGGGTGACCAAAACGTGGCAGTGCAGGGCTATCTCGCCCTTAAGCATATCAATCTCTCGAAGCTAGAGCGGGAAATATTCTTGAGCTTACACTGGGGGCAGAGTGCGCAGAGCAGGAAAATCTAGGCTGGAATAGTCTTGGACAGAAAAAACCTTGTCACTTAAGTCTGCAGGTCCATTGCAAAGCGTCCCTATCAGGCTTGGCCACCCCATCATACACGGTGCACCCGCATCCTGGGAGGAGGGCAGGCCAGTTGCACGATGGGCCAGGGGCGCGGTGTGCAAAGGCAGGGGTCTTCCGCAAGTATTCTTCTGAATGCAATCGCAGTGCAGTGCGAACTGTCGGATCACACCTGGGCCGCGTACCCAACTGTTCCCCCCCCCCCCGGGGAACCGCCCTCCCCGGCGCCCCTCTCAGCCCCCCCCCCCTCCCAGAACCCCCCCCTCCCAGCCCCCCCCCCCCCCCCCCAAAGGGGCCTCCGGCCGACAGTTAGTTGGGGGGGTAGTTGGCGTCCAACACCGAGGGGTCGCCCCCCCCGTGAATCGCAGTGTACCGAGCAGACGTGGGCTGTATCGAAGGTGGGCGGGATGGGATGGGGGAATGTCCAACACCTGAACGCACCGCACCGGGGGAGGTGGAACCACAAAGGCCAAGAAAGGGGGCCGGCCACCAAACAAAGGAGGGGAAGGGGAGCTCCAGACTGTGCACATGCAACGAGGGCGCGCGATTCCAACAAGTGTCCGGCATCCACTCCGAAGGAGCTAAGCAGGAAGGAGCCTCGCGCATGCATGGCATTTCGGAGCACTGCACTCTATGCCATGCGCTGCATACGCCGCCAAAAGCCAAACCCTCCAATCCACTTGCATGGCATTTCGGAGCACTGCACTCTATGCCATGCGCTGCATACGCCGCCGAACACCAAACCCTCCAATCCACTTGCATGGCATTTCGGAGCACTGCACTCTATGCCATGCGCCGCATACGCCGCCGAACACCAAACCCTCCAATCCACTTGCATGGCATTTCGGAGCACTGCACTCTATGCCATGCGCCGCATACGCCGCCGAAAACCAAACCCTCCAATCCACTTGCATGGCATTTCGGAGCACTGCACTCTATGCCATGCGCTGCATACGCCGCTGAAAACCAAACCCTCCAATCCACTTGCATGGCATTTC
This sequence comes from Eutreptiella sp. 'Long Island Sound 2002', assembly GCA_964036045.1. Taxonomy (NCBI): domain Eukaryota; phylum Euglenozoa; class Euglenophyceae; order Eutreptiales; family Eutreptiaceae; genus Eutreptiella; species Eutreptiella sp. 'Long Island Sound 2002'. The sequence continues at coordinate 53,935 of CAXIWF010001085.1, read as the reverse complement.
GGAGCACTGCACTCTATGCCATGCGCTGCATACGCCGCCAAAAACCAAACCCTCCAATCCACTTGCATGGCATTTCGGAGCACTGCACTCTATGCCATGCGCGGCATACGCCGCCGAACACCAAACCCTCCAATCCACTTGCATGGCATTTCGGAGCACTGCACTCTATGCCATGCGCTGCATACGCCGCTGAAAACCAAACCCTCCAATCCACTTGCATGGCATTTCGGAGCACTGCACTCTATGCCATGCGCCGCATACGCCGCCGAACACCAAACCCTCCAATCCACTTGCATGGCATTTCGGAGCACTGCACTCTATGCCATGCGCTGCATACGCCGCCGAACACCAAACCCTCCAATCCACTTGCATGGCATTTCGGAGCACTGCACTCTATGCCATGCGCTGCATACGCCGCCAAAAACCAAACCCTCCAATCCACTTGCATGGCATTTCGGAGCACTGCACTCTATGCCATGCGCTGCATACGCCGCCGAACACCAAACCCTCCAATCCACTTGCATGGCATTTCGGAGCACTGCACTCTATGCCATGCGTTGCATACGCCGCCGAACACCAAACCCTCCAATCCACTTGCATGGCATTTCGGAGCACTGCACTCTATGCCATGCGCTGCATACGCCGCCAAAAACCAAACCCTCCAATCCACTTGCATGGCATTTCGGAGCACTGCACTCTATGCCATGCGCTGCATACGCCGCTGAAAACCAAACCCTCCAATCCACTTGCATGGCATTTCGGAGCACTGCACTCTATGCCATGCGCTGCATACGCCGCCGAAAACCAAACCCTCCAATCCACTTGCATGGCATTTCGGAGCACTGCACTCTATGCCATGCGCTGCATACGCCGCTGAAAACCAAACCCTCCAATCCACTTGCATGGCATTTCGGAGCACTGCACTCTATGCCATGCGCGCATACGCCGCCGAACACCAAACCCTCCAATCCACTTGCATGGCATTTCGGAGCACTGCACTCTATGCCATGCGCTGCATACGCCGCCGAACACCAAACCCTCCAATCCACTTGCATGGCATTTCGGAGCACTGCACTCTATGCCATGCGCTGCATACACCGCCAAAAACCAAACCCTCCAATCCACTTGCATGGCATTTCGGAGCACTGCACTCTATGCCATGCGCTGCATACGCCGCCGAACACCAAACCCTCCAATCCACTTGCATGGCATTTCGGAGCACTGCACTCTATGCCATGCGTTGCATACGCCGCCGAACACCAAACCCTCCAATCCACTTGCATGGCATTTCGGAGCACTGCACTCTCTGCCATGCGCCGCATACGCCGCCGAACACCAAACCCTCCAATCCACTTGCATGGCATTTCGGAGCACTGCACTCTATGCCATGCGCTGCATACGCCGCCAAAAGCCAAACCCTCCAATCCACTTGCATGGCATTTCGGAGCACTGCACTCTATGCCATGCGCTGCATACGCCGCCGAAAACCAAACCCTCCAATCCACTTGCATGGCATTTCGGAGCACTGCACTCTATGCCATGCGCGGCATACGCCGCCGAACACCAAACCCTCCAATCCACTTGCATGGCATTTCGGAGCACTGCACTCTATGCCATGCGCTGCATACGCCGCCGAACACCAAACCCTCCAATCCACTTGCATGGCATTTCGGAGCACTGCACTCTATGCCATGCGCCGCATACGCCGCCGAACACCAAACCCTCCAATCCACTTGCATGGCATTTCGGAGCACTGCACTCTATGCCATGCGCTGCATACGCCGCCAAAAACCAAACCCTCCAATCCACTTGCATGGCATTTCGGAGCACTGCACTCTATGCAATGCGCTGCATACGCCGCCAAAAACCAAACCCTCCAATCCACTTGCATGGCATTTCGGAGCACTGCACTCTATGCCATGCGCTGCATACGCCGCCGAACACCAAACCCTCCAATCCACTTGCATGGCATTTCGGAGCACTGCACTCTATGCCATGCGTTGCATACGCCGCCGAAAACCAAACCCTCCAATCCACTTGCATGGCATTTCGGAGCACTGCACTCTATGCCATGCGCTGCATACGCCGCCGAAAACCAAACCCTCCAATCCACTGGCCCTGACAAAATTTACTTCACTGAGCAAACTTCACTTCTTTTGACATCCATGCCAGCCCGGACTCGTTGTGCTGCTGTATGCTTCGTCATTGCTTGTTGACGATGCCCTGTTTTGGATTCAGAGTGTGCCCTGTAGGGTGCCCCGCGCTGGACTGGGAGCTACATAAACCACCACAGACCCAGTCCGAGACCGGCACAGTGAAGTTTCCACACACAATGCACCACGCATGTGCACACACGCCTACACAACCATGTCAATTCATGGTCCCGACCGGGGTCACGGAGGCCCTACGCAAGGCAGTCCGCGGAGTATCTGCGCTCACCCGCACGCAGTGGCAGCCACTGTAGGTCCCACAATGCGCCGCGGTGTCGGAGACACACGGGCAGTGGGGCACAGTCCGAGACATGGTGCGCGGGGTCATGCACGGGGTCAGGATGTGGAGGGGCGGGGTACATGGGCTGCTCCCGTGCCATCCGCCGGGCAACCCCGGCGCAGTGAATCCCGTCCCATGGGAAAGGGGGGGGCTGGGGGGTTGGTACGGTAGAGTGTTCCTTACGGTATTGGGCGCGGCCTTGGCCGCACCCTCACGCTCCCCATGTTCAGGGCCCGGGTCGGTGCGCGCGCTCGCCGCGACACCGGCGCGCTCGCCAGCCGTCTCTTTCGGGGGGGGGGGGGGGGCTGCTTGGCGTGCGTCTTTGCTTCCCAAGAGGGGGGGGGGGGTGCACGAGCGCTGCTCACATGCCTCCCGCCTGATCCATCGTGCTTTTGCTCTTTGCCCTGTTCTCTGCCCCCCGCTTGGGGCCTCTTGGCGTAGGGTGCCATGGCCGTTACCCCGTTCTCGTGGGGGCACTCCCTCCGCCTGGCGTTGGCCCCTGCGCGGGAGGCGGCGCTGCGGCCCGCCGCCGAGCGGCCGCTGGTGCTGCTGTCCGGGTGGATGGGGGCGACGGACAAGCAGCTGCGGCGGTACAAGCAGCTGTACCACGACTGTGGCATCGACATCATGTCGTTCGCCGCGGGGCCATCGCACGTGCTGCGGCCCGAGAAGGCCATCGCCCTCGTGGAGGGCAACATGCGGGCGGTCATGCAGGAGCTGGAGGTGGGCCAGGGCACGGCGCTCGTCGGCAGGGGCTCATGGGGAGCTGGGGGTGGGGGGGGAGGGCTGGGGGATGGGCTGTTTGCGCAACAGGAGCGGGGGCCCATCAGGGGCAGACCAGCCGTGAGGGGGAAAAGGACATATGGTGGATGGCCGGGACAACGCGTGGAGGAACAGGGCAGCTGGGCCTCACGCACACAGAACCACAGCGAGGCAGGCTATGGACGGCCTGTGGACAGAGGTGTGTGGACAGCAAAAACAGTCAAACGACCCCGTCAACAACCAGCACAACCCCCAATACGCCGACTATTGGGCGCCGCTGACGCGCAAACGGCACATCCCGCCACATCCAGCACAGCCCCAACACACCAACGACTGGGCAGCAAGAGCACCAGCCGACCGGCCGACAGAAAGCAGCGACCCGACGCAACATGCGAAGGGAAGAACGGGTGACTGTCCAGGGCCTCGTAAAGGAATAACAACCAGACGGAATGTCACACAGGGGGCAAGGATGCATTAGAAGGGAGGGCACCTCAGAGGCGGTCCCACGAGCGGTTGGACAGGCGGTTGGAGGAGGTTGCCAAAGCGGTTGGGGGCGGTTACCGTCAGGTACAAGTGCCGTTGAAACTGGCACTTGGCGTGAGGGGGACAGTGGCTGGGCATAGGCTGGGCGCCCTGGAGGGGGGTACCCCCCCCCCTTCCAATGCATCCCTGGGGGGGGGGGGGATGTCGCGCATGCACAACTCTTAGGGCAGCCAGGGCCGTCCCTAACGACCCCCCCCTGCGCACGTACCCGAAGACAAACACGTGGTGTGCGCTGCGAGAGCGGCACGGCAAAAGGACAGCGGATTCGAATCGAACTGATCGAATCGTCCGGCATGAGGTCCGCATCATGCGGGGCATCCCAGAACCTGACGTCATGGCCCGCACACGTACACACACCCGGAAGTGCCAAGCGGCATACTCCTTCAGCCTTGATGGCGCCCCTCCCTCCCCCCCGCCCGTTTTTGTTGTGTTGTGTGCGTTTTTGTTGTTTGTTTTTTGTTTGGTTTGGTTTTTTTCACTTTCATTTTTTGTTTTTGTTTTTTTTGTTTTTGTTGTTTTGTGTTGTTTTTGCCGTCATCGTTTGCTTTTGTTTTGATGACGAAGCTTCCCCATCGATCCGCATCATGTGATTTCCCCTCGTTCAGCATTCGTGCCCCCCCGAACCCCGCCCAGAGGGGTTCCCCATATCTCAGACCCGATTTGCGTGATTTGCATTTTCTGAACCCGTCGGTCTCTGTACCTCCGTACGCCCGGAGTGCACGCCCAGAAGTACCAACCGCCACTCCCCCCCCGCCCTCCCCCCCCACAACGGCCCTCCAAGGACAGCCCTCTGGGCGGTGGTTGATGGCCGTGAACCGCCAACGGCCACGGCGTTGCACATGGGCGGACTGCGGGCGACGGGTCGCATGTCTTCTCGTGAGCAGTGCCACACGTCCGATGGACGTGTGGCGGAAGGATGCGGCCCTTTGCCTCTGCGCATGACATCTTGCAACGACACTGAGCTCTGACTTGTTTCCGCGTTTGTTGTGGCTTTTTTTGTAAGGCCTTCGCGGGAATCGCCGGCAGACAGAACATGGCAGCAGCCTGCCCATGCAGCGAGTGTTCATGGCGAGGCGAAGTCCATCGAGGCACAACCGCCGAGTGTATGGCAACAGAGGCCGCCAAGAGCACGCGGCAGTAATTTTAGCCCTCCCAAAACCAAAACCCTCAAGGAAATCCCCCTGTGGCACGCTCGTTAGCCATGAATGCCGTGACATGGGTCTGCGGGAGGGTGGGTGGGTGCGTCTGGGGGTTTCCCGTGGGGAAAGTGCGGGTACACCCCCAGGGGGGTGGTGTCACCTCTTTTGGGTGGATGGGTCGGTCTCTGAGCTTGGTAGACCGCCACCGTTGTTCATGGGCTGAGGCACATTGCGATGGCCACAACAGAATGTGAGTGTGGCATGATCATCAGGGATCATGCCAATGCAACTCCAGAGCACAGCAGGCACCAGAGGCATGACACTTTGTTGCAAGCCAAGAGGAACAAGGGGCAAGGAGAAGGCTGTCTATGGGCAATGTTTGCGGTAGACCAAGCTCTGTGACCCCCAGAGATGTATTAGAATGGCCGTACACCATAGGGGGAGGGGTGGTTACCCCCCCTGGACCCTCCCTCCCCTCCTCCAGACGAACGTGAGTATCGAGGGAGAAACGAAATTTACCATTGGGACAATCTTGTCGGGCCAATTTTGGTGCGCAACCTTTTGGGTCCCATCCCCCCCCATCCCCCCCTTCGAATACTTGGGGACCCGCAAATGTCAATAAGCAATGCCCTCCTGCCCATTCCTTGCGCTGCAGGGGGACCCGGACCGCCGGATCATCTACCATGGCTTCAGCATGTCCGGGTACCTGTGGGGCCTGTGTCTGTTGGCCATGCGGGAGAAGCCCGAGGAGTTCGGCCCCTTCCGCAGGGCCCTGGGGGCGCAGATCATGGACTCCCCCCCGGACTACGAGGGCATCGCTAGCGGCGTGGCGCAGTCCATGGGGTACGGGGGGCTGACGCAGGCGGTGATCACGCGCACCATCGACATGTACCTGCACTGCACGCGAGACACGGCGGGCGTGCACCACAGGGCCAGTTCCAGGACGTTCCACGACAACTACCTCCTGGTCCCGTCCTTGTGGTACTACTCGAAGGTGTCGTGTCATGTGTGATGTGATGTGATGTGTGATGTGATGTGATGTGATGTGATGTGATGTGATGTGATGTGATGTAATGTGATGTGATGTGATGTGATGTGATGTGATGTGATGTGATGTGATGTGATGTGATGTGATGTAATGTGATGTGATGTGATGTGATGTGATGTGATGTGATGTGATGTGATGTGATGTGATGTGATGTGACGTGACGTGACGTGACGTGACGTGACGTGACGTGACGTGACGTGACGTGACGTGACGTGACGTGACGTGACGTGACGTGACGTGATGTGATGTGATGTGACGTGCCGTGTCGTGTCGTGTCGTGACGTGTCGTGTCGTGTCGTGTCGTTTCACTTCACCCACGTGCAGGGCGGTCCACAAGGGTATACACAGGGGGTTGCATGAGGGGCTGCCCACAGAGGCCGCTCTCATTACCGTCAAAGTGCAGTAACCCTCCAACTGCCAGTCACCCTCCCACCGCCGTGGGTTGCCCTCCCACTGCTGCGGGGTGCCGTTTGACCGCCATCAGCCACCCGCCAACCGCCGTCGGTTACCCTGCAACCGCCATCTGTTACCTCCAACCGCCATCTGTTACCCTCCAACCGCCGTCGGTTACCCTCCAACCGCCGTCGGTTACCCTCCAACCGCCGTCGGTTACCCTCCAACCGCCGTCGGTTGCCCCCCAACCGCCGTCGGTTGCCCCCTAACCGCCGTCGGTTGCCCCCCAATCGCCTTCTGTTACCCTCCAATCGCCGTCTGTTACCCTCCAACGTCGGTGAGGACCAACGGTTGAAGCATGCCGCGGCACACTGAAATTTGCTGCTCGCCTCCTTTGGCCTTCAGTTTGTTGGGTCGCATTCTAACGCATGCTCGTCTCGGTATGAGTGATGAGACGTTGCGCCATTTTGCCAATCATGCAGGTCAATGAAATGGACAAAAAGCGGAAATGTGAGGAGGAGCAGAAGCAACATGACCCCTCATGAAATGCTCCTGCTGTGTTCATCGTTACGGGGGTGTCGGGACCTGCATTCCTTTGTGTTTGGCTCTGGGGTTTGCCACCTTTGCAGCTTTTGCAAAATTAGGCTACCCCCCCCCCGCCACCTACGGTTTGCCGCAGCACAGTTTTCTTGGGGACCGTTGGGGCTTGGCCGCCGGTTGCCCTCCCACGTGGTCTGTCAGACGGCAGCATTCGTCTTCTTTGGGGCCCAGGGCTCGGAGGGCCCGGGGGCCTTTGGTGCGTCGGGGCCCTGGGGCTTGCCTTGCCACTGCCCTGGCCCTCATCCCCCGTCCCTCGCGGCACGGAACGGTTGGTCCAGCGGTTGGACAGCCGAGGCGCGAGCGAGTGATCGATGGATCGATTCCCGGGGCGTACCAACCCCCGGCTGAGCCAATCGCAGCACGGGCAGACCCCCATGTGACGGAACTCGCCAGGGGAGAGAGGTGGCTCCGGGGATGGAGCTTCTTTGTAACCCACATGCCTTAGGCCTTCAGACACCGTGAGACGGTGGGGCCACGGGCCGGTGTGCCGACCAAACCAAACCAAACCAAACCGTCCCTCGCGGCGCCGCCTCCCCCCCCCCCCCCGGCCCCCGCAGGCGGACCCGGTGGCGCGGTGGGACCGCTGCGACGAGGTGATTCGGAAGTGGCGGGCGAAGGGCATCGACGTGGACGCGGTGGTGTTCGAGGACACGCCCCACATCCAACACCTGCGGTACCAGCAGGAGCAGTACGTGCGGGCCCTGCACGCCTTCCTCTCCAAGAACCGCCTCATGCCCCCGCCCGCCGCGGGCGCGTGAGCGGCGGTGCGGCACCACGGGACACGACGCGACGCAACATGACCCGACCCGGCGCCGCATGGGAGGGCGGGTCATCAACTGCGGGGGAGCGGGGGGTCAATAGAGCCCCCAAAAACAGAGGACGGGGTTGGGTTGGGAAAAGGGCTCCATTGACAGGACTGTTAATCAGTTATATGGAACTCTGGCGCCGAAGGCGCCGAAAATTTTTTGAGCATTGAAAATGGTCACATTTTATTTTCGCCAAATGTATGGCAAATGATGACTTTGCTGAACCCCCTCGACGCGCTGATACCAACAGTCCCATTTCCATTTTATTGCTGAATCTTGGGTCCGGGTCGCCTCCGGGGCCCGGGGCTCAGTCTTGGTAGGATTTTCTTTTGGGGGGGGGACGTCAACTGAGCCCTTTTTGAGGGGGGCTGGGATCTAGCCAGAGGGCTGTGTCCCCCCAGTGGAACGCCCGCTCACCCCACAGCAGATTCGGTGGCTCAACGGGCTCAACGCGACGGGTTCAATTCCAGTGCTGCGGCGCCTCGGCTCTGGCGGATGGAGAGGGCCCCGGGTGAACGAGGGAGCGACGGGTGCAACACCGGCCGCCGGAGGGCGCCGTGCCAGTCCCGTCCCGGAGAGCCCCACGGGCACCGGTGGCACATGCGCGTGCCCCTGTCCGCTGGTCTGGCCCAGGCACTTGCATCGCGCAGCCATCGTCGTGTGTGCACTCGGGTCTGGGGGCAGGGATGCATTGGAAGGGAAAGGACCCCAGAGGCGGCCCCAGAAGCGGTTAGACAGGCGGTTGGAGGAGGTTGCCAAAGCGGTTGGGGGCGGTTACTGTCGGTTACAAATGCCATTGAGGCTGGTACTTGGCGTCAGGGGGACAGCGGCTGGGCATAGGCTGGGCGCCCTGGAGGGGGGAGGGGGGGGGCTCCCCCCCTTCCAATGCATCTCTCGGGGGGGGGGGGTGTGTCATGCGTCGTCGTTTGATTGACATGCACAGGGGCTGGCAGGTTTTCAACTCCGGGGGGTAGGGGTCAATAGAGCCCACCAAAACGGGGGAGGGGGGGCGGTAGGGAAAAGGGCACAATTGACAGGACCATGAATCAGTGATTATGAAGTGTGGCACCAAAGGCGCTGACAATTTTTTTGACCATTGAAAATGGTCAATTTTTCTCCCCCCCACCGAATACATGGCCAATGATGGCTTTTCTGAACCCCCTCGACACGCTGATTCGAAAAATCCCATCTTCATTTTTTTTTCCCCCATTTTGGGGTCCGGGTCACAGGGGTCAGTCTCGGTAGGATTTTGGGAGGGCCGTCAACTGAGCCCCTTTTGGGGGGGGGGGGGTCTAGCCAGAGGGCTCTCTCTAACCCCCCCTCCCCCCCCCTCAATTGAAAGCCCACCCCACCCCAGCCTGCCTGGCGGCTGAGATCACACTGCGGTGGGTCTGGCGGGGCAGCAGGGGTCTGGGCCATAGCGCCTACACAGTGCCTGTGACGAGCGAAGACAGAGACGCGGCGTCAGCTTCACACTATTGGTCTATGCGGCTGCAGTTCCACCGGCCGCTTGTCGCTTGTGCAGCCGAAGGCCGCCCACAGGCCCACTGACGAGACTTTTGTGGTGCTGACGTGTGCTTGTTCGCTGTGCCCCGGCACAGCACACGCCTCCGTGCGGGGGCATGTGCATGACTTCACATCGTATCGGACGGGGGGGGGGGGCTACAAAGAGATGGGCGTTGTGTGGGGCCGTGCGGTGGGACATGCCAGGGAACAGGCGTAGGGCTCGGGTTCGGGGCGTTGATCTTTGGGGAAGTGCCGACCTGCGCGTCATGGCAGCCCCCCCCCCCCCTGAGGGATGTATTAGGACGGCCGTACACCGCAGGAGGAGAGGACCCCTCCCCCCCCCAGCCCCCCTCTTCCCCTTCCAGTGTTTGAGCCAAATTTTGCTTCAGCGCCTTCAGTGCCAAGAGGATTTACGCTTCAAAATTTTCGGCCCGCCTTCGGCGGAGGACCATAGGGGGACCCTGGGAGGAGGGGGGGACCCTGGGAGGAGGGGGTTCCCCAGCCAACCCCCCCCCCCCCATCATTTCCAATACATCCCTGGATGGCCTCCGTCCGAGCAGTGCCCGCCCCCCAGGCCCTCCTGCCGCATCCTCCCGGTCATCCCGGTCCCTGTGGCTGCAGGGGGACCCTGGGAGGAGGAGGGGTCCCAGCCACCCCCCCCCTCCCCCCTCCCCTTCGGCGGAGGACCATAGGGGGACCCTGGGAGGAGGAGGGGTCCCAGCCAAACCCCCCCTCCCCCCTCCCCTTCGGCGGAGGACCATAGGGGGTCCCTGGGAGGAGGAGGGGTCCCAGCCAAACCCCCCCTCCCCCCTCCCCTTCGGCGGAGGACCATAGGGGGTCCCTGGGAGGAGGAGGGGTCCCAGCCAAACCCCCCCTCCCCCCCCCTTCTAATACATCCCCCGGGGGGTGGGTCGGTGTGGGTGTCGTGGCCGAGCGGTGTGTGTCAAATCATTCCAGAGCCCCCCCTCCCCCCCCCCCTCTCCATAATGCAGCTGCGGGTGGGTCCAGAGGAAGGCTTGGCGCCCAGACCGGCTCTGTTCTGGGGTTGGGGGGGGGGTCCTCTGTAACCCGCACGGAGGGGGGGAGCGGAGCCAACCCCCCCTCCCCCCCTTCGGCTGCAGGGCACGGCACGGCACACAGGCGTGCGGGAACGGAGGTCACGTGATCCCCCATTCCCCCAGAGGTCTCTGGCCCTGAGGAGGCCCCCGGCTGCGACCCAGCGACGGGCGCCAGGCGGGCGTCGCAGATAGGCCATCAGGAATGGGCGCTGACCCTGCTTTTGATGGCACCGCAGGTGACCGCAGGGGCCCTTGACCCATGCGGGTCTCCCTCTCTAATATTTTTAGGGGTGGGCGGGGGGCGGGGGGGGGGGGGGGGTGCAGCCAGTGGGAATGCCATGCACGCAGTGCGCACGCAGTGCGAAGTTTTGGGTGTCGGCAAATACTCGAACCCTAGTTTTGGCCCCTTTTCACAAGCCTCCGTAGAGGCGGTTCGATTTGCCGTGCAGAGTACTCTTCCCGACAGATAGTACGTGCACCAAAACCTTGGTCGACTTCAAGGTGATTCTCGAACCGAGATGCTCAAGATCATCCATCGGTATGGCCACGTCCACAACTGCAAAGAATTCAACGTGGTCATCGTCGCTCGAAGGCTCTCGATCGCCGATACTCAATGGTGGCGAGTGGACACCAGGACCGGACAGTTCTTCTTGGACGATGCTGTTGGTTATAACTACAACCAGAAGTATCGATGGACACCTGGCCAACCCTATGCTATTGACACCTTTCAGTCTTCCCCCTAGTAAACAGGTGACAGGTATTCTTGGGTGAGTATCCTAGCCTCTGCGTGTGCAACATGCACGCAGTGCGCACGCAGTGCCCACGCAGTGCGCACGCAGTGCAAACACTTGGCCAGTCCCGGACCCATAACCCCTTCGCTTAACCCGTCGCACAGTGTCCCGGACTTCCATCGGCCTTTGCCCTCTCTAATATTGTTCCCCCCCCCCCTTCTGTAACACACACCCCCCCCCACACATACACACCTGCCACCCCCCCCCCCCCCCCGCCCACCTCCTGTGAACCAAAGGCCCGCCGTGCGCCGAGGGTTCGGTGGCGGCACCGGACACAATGTCCTCCCGATGGTGGAGTATGTTACGGTGCGGGAGGCTGCGTGTGGTGCTTTATGGGGCTCTGTGCCCGAATGCAGCGACTTGCTTGTCCGGCAACACCTGCGTTCCGGATTGGCGCCCGCACCGTTGCGGGGCAATGCAAACCCCCCCCCTGAGCCAGGGCTACCCCCTGAGAAGGGTCTCTCTCTCTCTCTCTCTCTCTCTCTCTCTCTCTGATGGTCTATCGTGCGCAGGCGGCAGGATTGCCGCCAACCGACTGCCGTTGAGGACGGCGGTTGATGGTGCCCCAAGGCGGGTTGGCCGGCACCCGACCGCAGATACTGCCCAGCCAATGCACTGGTCAGATCATTTGTGTAGCGGAGTCCGGTACATGTTTTTGTGGCGGGTGAGGGGAGTCAGGACAGCCGTGCACTGCCCTACCCCCCCCCCCTCCACACGGGGGCGGGAGTCAGGACAGCCGTGCACTGCCCTCTCCCCCCCCCCCCCCCCCCTCCACAAGTTGCTGAGAGGCCGATGGGCCCCGCCGCCTCCGGAGGGAGCGGGCTCAGAAATCTAAGTGCCGGGCCAGGGGCGGTCCGTGGACGCCGGTGATGACGCTTGGGGGGGGTGCACTTTCACCACCAAAATTCAATTGTCAGAGGGCGCTCTTGCCGCGGTGTGCGCGCAGTGTGCGCTCCGTTGAAGCTTTGGGTGTATCTGGGGCCCATCAAGAGGCCTCCAGGAATGAACAACACCGACGCAGAAGCCTCTGCGAAGTATTGGCAAAACGTAGGAAGACAGGGGGTGTGCTTGGAATTGAGGTGTTCTGGGGTTGTATGGGCTGTGTGTGGGGGGGGTGCGTCTTGGGATGGGGCACCGGTGTTCAGGGGGGAGGTTTTTTTCCGTTGATGAGGACCGCCCAAGGGACCATCAACCGGCAACCACCAACCGCCACCAACGCCCAACCGCCAGCGGCGACCAACCACCAACCGCCATCAACCCACAATCCCCAACCGCCAACCGCCGCCAACCACCCGCCAACCACCCTTTGGGTTGTATTGGACCTGAAACAAAGCGTAGGAAGACAGGGGGTGTGCTTGCAACTGAGGTGTTCTGGGGTTGTACGGGCTGTGTGTGGGGGGGGTGCGTCTTGGGATGGGGCACCGGTGATTGACCGCGAGTAGTGGCCGACGCGGCGCGCGCGCGGCGCAGCAACTCCGACTGCGGCGGCACGTGCATTTCCAGGGCATTGTACCCCCCACAAACACGGGTTCATGCAACAGCACCTCACGGAGCCGGTCCACGCCAAGACAGCCGTGCGCCGGGGGTCACCGCGTTGGGCCTTCGGGGGGGGGGGAGGCGGCGGTCATGAGTGCAGTCGAGGGCTGTCACTCACGGGACGGCCTCGGCGTTGGCCGTTGTTCGCCGCCCCTCAACGCACGCACACAGCGTCAGGGCCCCTTCGAAGTGGTGCGCGGGGGTACCGGGGGCGAGACCGTGGCGCGCCGGGGAAGAGGGTTGTGGCCCATGCGGCGCCTGTACACGCCAGGCCAACCACTGTGATCACCCCCCCCCCCCCCAACGAAGACAAGGGCCGGGGGAGAGGGGGGGAGGCATTGGAATGGCCGTCGACCGTAGAAGGAGGAGGGGTACCCCCCCCCTGGACCCCCCCCCTCCTCCCCTTCTAATGTGAATTTGTGGAGCCTACGTCAGTGTCATATTGCACTCTCTACAAGTCTCCCTGCAACAGGGACCCCAGGGCATCTTGAGAATAATTAAAGACCAGGAGGGGGGG
>CAXIWF010001085.1:0-40546 GCA_964036045.1 Eutreptiella sp. 'Long Island Sound 2002' | reverse complement strand
CAGGTCTTTTTCTTTTTCCGGAGGGGGGGCGTCGTGGAACGGCTGCTCTCGGGCCCTGCGGCACGGCAGACCCGCGCGGTGCTGTCGTGCGGGTCTGGGCCGCGCGGGTCGCAGTCGGGTCCCCCCCGCCGGGGCCCGCAGCGCAGGCGTGGCCGTGGGCGTTGTCACGCCCCTTGGGCCCGTGCTCCTCCGTTGCGCACTTGTCGTGGGGCCACCAGAGCACAGACACGCAGTCTTGGCGGACATTTTACTTTTTTTTGGGGGGGGGGTAGCGGAAAGGGGCTGCAAGGGCCACACGCTTATTCATTTGTATTGAGATCTTGCCTCCACCGATTTCAAAGGGGGGGGCGGAAGGGAGGGGGGGGGGGGGTAGGGGGCTTTTTGGTGGAGATTTGAAATACGCATGAACCCCCCCAATCCCCCCCCCCCATGCGAGAACAACGCCCCTTGTCAGAGCAACAGCCGATGTTGTTTTGGGATCTTTTGGAACCAGGTCCTCCTTTGCCTTTTAGAAATCCGTCCCCCGTGCCAGAGCAATGGGAGGCGATGTCTCCGTCAAATTTTGGGGCTTTGGCGTTGTGCTCCCGCAGGGGGAGGGGGGGGGGAGACACGGAGAAAACAGAGCCGGCCCCTGGAGCCCCCTCCAGCACAAAGGGGGGGGGGGTTGGGAAAGGGGGCTCCAAGCCCCCCCCCCCACAAGTGTGTGTTTCGGGGGCCCTTCTCCTTGGGTGAGTCTGGGTGCTGGAATGGGTAGAAGCCCCATGGACTATTGCTCCTTAATATGATTTCCTTCCGGGGGCCCTTCTCTTCACATGCCCTGGGGCTTGGGCATGACCGTTGCATCGCGAAGGGCCGGCCCATTCCCCATGTTTCCCGGCGCGAGGGCGGGGGGGGGGGGGGGCATCGCAGAACGAATGCGTCGATACCAACGGAGGCTTCGGGCAGGGATCGCCCCGGGTCAAGGCCGCGGGGGCCGTGCCGGCGTTCGGGCAGCGGCCCGTTGCCGTGCTCCCGCGGACCACAGACTAATGTGCGGCGGGGGTGGACGAGGAGGGAAAGGCGGTTTGGGGGGGGGGGGGGGGGGGGGCGCCAGGACATGGGGTGGAAACGAAGGTGTTGGTGCGAGGGAACAAAGTCGTGCGTCCACACTTTGGGGGGGGGGGGGTACGCACGTTTGCCACTGCAGACAATATCCCGCGGGTGCGGCAGAATGGGGGGGGGGGGGGGCAGAGTTTTGCTTAACAACTCACCATCTCCCGCGGGGGGGGGGGGGGCTCTAACATCCCCCCCCCCCCATGGCTCCCACCTTCCCCCCCCCCCAAGTGATTGGAACAAATCACCTCGCAGAGGTTGTTAGATCAAAGCCAGGCAGGCGTATATAGGGGAAAACGCCACATACCCCCCCATTTTGGCCTTTTTGGGCCTATTCGCGTACCCTACCCCAAGGGGTTGAATTGTTAGTTTAACCCCTTGTAAAATCATTATTTTGCCCAATAAACGCATCCCCCAATGAGTTTTTGGTCCGGACCCCCCCAGACCCCCCCCCACTTGAAACCCACTTTTTTCAGGTTTTGAGGGAGGGGGGGGGGGGGGGTGGGGGTGGGGGTGGGGGTGGGGGGGGGGGTCAAAAAATGACCCCCCCTTTTTTTGGGTCGAAAATCATGAATCTTTTGGTTTTTTTCGATTTTGAGCCGAAAAAGTGTTTCCGGGTCCCGACTCCATAGGGTTTGTATGGGGCGGAGTGGGACGAGCGCTTATGCAGTTTATGCACTTTTCAGCCGTTTTTGCTATGTTGGTGGTTTTGGCAACCTCGGTGACCCCGTGGTACCCACTTTGAGGGGTGCGAGTGGGGATGTTGTGACAGTATATGCATGCTAGGATACAGAAGGACGTTTTTTGCAGTCTCTAGCCTTGCTTAGGGCCGTTCACAACCCGTGCCAAAGACGCGAAATGGCTGTTTCCACCAATAATGGCCTAGTGAATGGGCCGGTACACAACCTGCTTGTGCAGTTTTTCACCCCGGGCAGCTCAAAAATCGAAGTTTTCGAAACTTGTTTTTTTGATATTGTGACCACCTAAAATGACCATCCAAGGTATGTAAAGCCTTTTTCAGGCCGTATTTACGTGTTTTTCACCCCATTTGGGTATTATGTCCGGGGGGGGGGGGGGGGGGGTCCTCCCAAGGGATTGGTACACAACCTGCTTATGCAGTTTTTCACCCCGGACAGCTCAAAAATGGAAGTTTTTGAAACTTGTTTTTGTGAAATTGTGATCACCTAAAATCACCATGCAAGGTATGTAAAGCATGTTTTAGGCCGTATTTACGTGTTTTTCACCCCATTTGGGTATCAAGTCCAGGGGGGGGCGGGGTCTCCCAAGGGATTGGTACACAACCTGCTAATGCGGTTTGTCACCGTGGACAGCTGAAAAATCGAAGTTTTTGAAACTTGTTTTTCTGAAATCGTGACCACCTAAAATGATCATCCAAGGTATGTAAAGCATATTTTAGGCCGTATGTACATCTTTTTCACCCTATTTGGGTATTAGGTCCCGGGGGTGGGGGAGGGGGGGGTCTTCCAAGGGATTGGTACACAACTTGCTAGTGCAGTTTTTCACCCTGGGCAGCTCAAAAATCGAAGTTTCCGAAACTTGTTTTTTTGATACCGTGATCACCTAAAATGATCATCCAAGGTATGTAAAGCATGTTTTAGGCCGTATTTATGTAGTTTCCACCCTATTTTGGGTGTGTGTTGCTCGCGGTAGATTCTCTGCGAGGTGGACTTGCCGAAGGCAATAGAATCACCTCGCAGAGGTTGTTAGATCAAAGCCAGGCAGGCGTATATAGGGGAAAACGCCACATACCCCCCCATTTTGGCCTTTTTGGGCCTATTCGCGTACCCTACCCCAAGGGGTTGAATTGTTAGTTTAACCCCTTGTAAAATCATTATTTTGCCCAATAAACGCATCCCCCAATGAGTTTTTGGTCCGGACCCCCCCAGACCCCCCCCACTTGAAACCCACTTTTTTCAGGTTTTGAGGGAGGGGGGGGGGGGGTGGGGGTGGGGGTGGGGGTGGGGGGGGGGGGTCAAAAATGACCCCCCCTTTTTTTGGGTCGAAAATCATGAATCTTTTGGTTTTTTTCGATTTTGAGCCGAAAAAGTTTTTCCGGGTCCCAACTCTATGGGGTTTGTATGGGGCGGAGTGGGACGAGCGCTTATGCAGTTTATGCACTTTTCAGCCATTTTTACTATGTTCGTTGACCTCGGTGACCCCGTGGTACCTACTCTGAGGGGTGCAAGTGGGGATGTTGTGACAGTATATGCCTACTAGGATACGGAAGGACGTTTTTTGCAGTCTCTAGCCTTGCCTGTGGCCGTCCACGACCCGTGCCAAAGACGCGAAATGACTGTTTCCACCAATAATGGCCTAGTGAATGGGCCAGTACACAACCTCCTTATGCAGATTTTCAACCCGGGCAGCTCAAAAATCGAAGTTTTCGAAACTTGTTTTTTTTGATATTGTGACCACCTAAAATGACCATCCAAGCTATGTAAAGCATGTTTTAGGCCGTATTTACGTGTTTTTCACCCTATTTGGGTGTTAGGTCCGGGGGGGGGGGACTCTGCATTTCCGTTTCTGTCAGTACATACTTGAACTCTTGATGATATATGGCAGATCCAGGGGTCAGTGCTTAGCGAGAGCATCAGGTGCATACCGCTGCATGGTTCCTGCTTACTTGTCGGTGTCCCACCCACAGGTTCTCTTCGTGTTGCACTCTTTGTGACAGAAAGGTACCTATGGTCTTCTAGGCCACTGACGAGCCATTTTCTTCCTGCGCTCTTTGTGCTGATCGCCTCTTGTGCGCACGTGCAATAGCACAGGCTTCCTCCGGGGAATTCAGGCCATTGGCATTTCTCCTCAGCGGAGCGTCCGTTTGGCTGATCTTCCGTATACCTCATCTTGAGTTCTTACACACACGACTCCATCACCTCAATGGCACCGAAATTCAGCCGACCTGCTATATGTACATTGTGTCACCAAGGCGGACACCGGGCATACGAGTGCCCACAACGTACAGATGCATCATCATCCTCAGCGACAGACACAGGAGCACCACCTGGTCGAGGAAAACCACGAGACCCATGCTGGACATGTGGCGAGTTACATTGGGCAGACGAGTGTACACTCCAGCAGGATCGGAAAAAGCAAGGGGCATGCCTAATCTGCGGATCAACTGAACATTGGATGCGAGCCTGTCCACAATACGAGGCTACTGTGAAAGCCCCACCACCGACAGTTCCGACCGACCATCTCTGGTGCCTCAGATGTGGAGTTTCCACCCATGCTACAGCCCGATGCAATAACAATGACCCCCAAGTGCATTTTCCACCGGACGACGACTCTACAAAGCGGGGATGCCTCTACTGCGGCCTCCACGGCCACGAGATGTCGCAGTGCTTGCGTCGGGTTCCAATCATCCAAGGCGAACACAATACGAAAATGCAAACGCTAAGCTCAGAGCAGGAATCTCAAAGTACAGCAATTCAACAATTGCAAAAAGATGTCCGGGCACTTCAAGCATCTCAGAACATCATCAACGAATGCCGAGCCGACCTCACCACACTGCACTCAAAAGTGGATACACTGATGGCATGGAAAAATGATGCAGAGCCAAGCGTCGAGAAAATCATAAAGCTGGAGCATGACTTCCAACATTTCCTGGACAAAGACTGGTCAGAACACCGAGCATCGTACGAATCCTTCATCACTAAAGAGTGGGCACCCATAAAGAGCCGCTTCCAGGAGCTCCTTCGAGAGAACAACACAGAGTATGTCGTCGAAAGTGACACCAGCCCAGACATCCGGAGAGACCGCGACGACGACGACGACCTACTGATGGACGCGGCACGCACTACGGGGAGCAAACGCTCAGGCGCAGGCCGGGCAGAACCTCCAAGCACACCCGCCAAAAAGCGAGTCTCCAGTGGCAGTGCAACACGCAAATGGTGGCTGGACCTGGACCCGTTACCAGAAAACAAGAAAGTGTCAGCATGGCACTCCAATATCCTGGACGCCCTACTCTCTGAATGGACCGATGCGAACATGATGCGCCTACAGCAGTGGACAGCCATACATGGTACCGACGAAATGCGTGCCACGGTCGACGGCCTATCTACAGCCAATACCACCAAGCGATCCCTTCACCAAGGCTTAAAAACCGTTCTGCGAGGCGCAGCAGTACCGCCTCTAGTTTTCTCAGCGCAACCTCCTGCCCGCACACCCGGCCCTTCCTCACGTTTAAACCTGTAGAGGACGTCGGCTCTGTGAGCCTTGAGGACATCCTCCGTGATATGTCTCATGTCCACCAACGCTTAGCACTCGCTGAGCACATTTTCAACAACACAGCACATACGCCCTTTTCATCCGAATACACCTACCGCCCGCTTGATCTTCCAACAGCCCCGAAATCTGTTATTGAAACTAAGTTTCACCTGCAACCACACCAGCTGAAGCTTTTCGCCATTGTTGCACAACTCAGCGAACCGGTTCTCCCCCTCTTGTACCACCCTGCCACCCTGCAGCGCGTTGTGCACACACACCATACATCACTCACACCACTGTACACAATGGTACATGCCTTGGAGCGCCCACCAGCGGCATCCCTGTCCCCCCCTACACACGTCCTGCGTTTCTTTGCTACTGTGGTCAACGGCATCTCCGTTTGGACACATGTGAACGCCCTGGCTTCTGAACACTACTACGCAACACAGCACCCCTGGTCCCAGTGGAACACGCAGTTACAAGCGCACACTCACGTCATACACTCCGAACAGGACACCCCTCACGACCTCTTGCCCGATCACGTCACGAACAGATGGAGCTTCACCACGACACCGCGAAGCCCTCCGCTGGCTGCACCCATGGCCGCGGCAAAATTCCAAAACACACGCTGGTTTCTGTACGCATCAAGAGCTACCATAAACACACTGAACGACACCCAGCGCCTGCGTCTGCACACATTCATTAGAACCCATCACCAGAGTTACTCCGATATATGGCAACCCCACCCATCACGCTCTTCCATCTATAAAGCATACACACGAGGAATCCGCCAAGCACTTGGCGCCAAGGACCTGGGCCGATGGGCATCCCTCCTTCAACAACGTGTCACATACCTTCCATATGACACACACCCACTTATTCGCCTGATACGCGCACTTTCCCGTACACACACATGGCACACATCAGTCTCCCCTGACACCATGTTAATTTACGTTGCTGTTCACACATACTTACTCGTTTGCTACGTCGGCAAAACTACACTGGCCTCGACACAGCGACTACGTAAACATGTCACCACCAGTCTGGCGGGGACAGAGGACTCCTCTTTTCATGATCTGCTGAAACAAACCAGTGAAGCTGACTGGACCCTGGTCCCTGTTGAACTCGTCGACAACACTACACTGGGATGCTACCGGGAGAGGGAATGGTGGCACACACTACACGCTTGGACCGTCAATGACACAGCACCGGCCCTGCCTACAGCGGGCAATGCCAACCCTGGCGCACAACACGCCAAGCAACTACAAACCACATTACGCCAAGCACACATCGCACGCATAAACAAAGACTTTGCACGCTCCGCAGTCCTGAATCGGGACATCCAGCGCATCGCAGCACGCATGAACATACCACTGGGCAAGCCAGTAAACATTACCGTCCCGTACCTAACACCGTCACAGCGCGCGCTCATAGCACATGTGATCAACAAAATTCTGCGCTCCACGGCCTTTTCGGCCCTTGAAAGGAAGACAGTGCGCACTCAGATACGAGTCGTCTCCTCCAGCCCCCTCAATGTGCGCCGAGCATTCGAGCGCCACGTCAACAAAGCAGGCCGGATGACCGACCGCCCCCCGTGCTTTTGCAACCCCACGCACTTACACACATGGCAACAAGGAGGAGATGTGCGTGTCGTCAACGGGCACTATGCTTTGCTGCCCATCAATATCCAGCACAAGTCAGCCCCCCTCCGTGCATCCGACCCCCTCCCCTGTGCCGGAACACGCTCTCGCCAAGTTGCTTTACAGGCACTTGCGCAGCTCGCACAAACGGTGCATGCGAACCGAGCCTACACACAACAGTCCATAAGCGCCCTCCTGCCGCAGGACGCATGGGACGAGGACGGGCTCCTCCGACAGCGGGTATGTACTGCTGCACACTCCTTGAACTCAGTCGCCTATGTCCGCATCGCAGACAAAAGTTCTGCAATGCTATTTGGCTTCTGTCACCAATGGGTCTGGGACTCCACTATTGAATTTTTATCAAATGAGGGATACACACACCAACCACTGACACACGCGCAGCGCATCCACAAAGCCCTGAAGCACATTGTACGAAAAAACGGCTGGCCTGCAAATCCATCTTCGGTCCTGCCTCTTTTGTACCTCATAGGCAAGGCGAAGTCTCTCGTGAAATGCAGTATATTATGGCGCCCCATAGCTGCCGTTGTTGAACCACAGGTTCAGCGCTTTTTCTTGCGTATGGCAGCACGCGCGTTCACCCTGCTGCTGAAAACTCTTATATCAGAAATACCAGGCTGCTTCCTGGTCCTCCGTATCAGTGATATGAATGACTGGTTTCATGGCCTTTCGGATTGGAACTGCCAGTTCATCGCTGAGGCAGACTGCTCAGGCCAATTCAACAATATAAAACCTCAGGACGTCATGACATCTCTCTCTGAGGCAGTCACTTGGCTTCAAAAAAGACGCCGCTGGTCTGCAGCAGACACGGTCTGGAGCATCCACCGTGATAACAAAAATTTGGACAGGGCAGGCAAAGGCACTTTAGACCGATTTTTCCACATGGCACACACAGACCTCGAAAACCTAGTCTACTTCTCACTCATGACTGACACTTTCACACAAGCATCTGGTCGGGTTTGGGACAGGCAGGGAGCAATACCCATGGGCGGCCCTTTCAGCGCGCAGGCCGCGGACCTCCGCTCGATATGGGGAGTCAAACAGCGCATCGACCTCATGCGCCGCCTGGGAAGACTCCACTTCACCGAACGAGGGCACCCCTTATGGCTCACTCCCACAGGTAATACACTTTCACTGTCACAGTTCCGAGACAACGTGATGGTCGCAGCACGCGGACCCACAGCCAAACATACCATGAAAAGCGTTACGGACACACTTACAGAAATCTGGGACCTACCGGTGCTATGCCCATGTATCACAGACACTGTGCACACCTGCACCACAGAATGCATGACCACCAGTGTCACGGCCATGGGCATCACTGTCCATTTACACCAAGCACACCCGCCACTCATATACACTCAGCCATCCGGTCTCACGAATACCTGGTGCCTCAAGTACTCGGTCACAATGCAAAGCCCATGGGCCCGAGACTATAAGCATGTTGCCAGCATCATCGTCAGTGCTGTGCTCAACGTCCAGCCATTTTTGCACTCCTGGTTGGGAGTTCTGATCAGCATCACAGCCTGGTGCCAAATATCGTTACTCTCAGGCTACCCACGGTCAGCCGTTTTGCGCGCACTGCACTCCGCCGTGCCCCGCATTGTCAGCCGTACACCATGGGACGTCGAAGCCACGCAGGCCTGGACTGTGCAAATTTTATACTCTCTTCCGTCTACACGTGATACTATTTTTTATCGGCTGCGTCAGTGGCTACAGGGTCACGGTTTATGGTCTGGTGCCGCCTATGCATCCTGGCACGTACCACACACAGGACCCTGCAGCGAGACATGCGCCGATTGGTGCTACGATTTTCCTATACTATCGGCACATACGCCCCGCGGAGATCCTTCACAACCCATTCCAGTGGGGCCACCGGCCCGGGGGGAGGGGGACTCTGCATTTCCGTTTCTGTCAGTACATACTTGAACTCTTGATGATATATGGCAGATCCAGGGGTCAGTGCTTAGCGAGAGCATCAGGTGCATACCGCTGCATGGTTCCTGCTTACTTGTCGGTGTCCCACCCACAGGTTCTCTTCGTGTTGCACTCTTTGTGACAGAAAGGTACCTATGGTCTTCTAGGCCACTGACGAGCCATTTTCTTCCTGCGCTCTTTGTGCTGATCGCCTCTTGTGCGCACGTGCAATAGCACAGGCTTCCTCCGGGGGTCTCCCAAGGGACGGGTACACAACCTCCTTATGCAGTTTTTCAACCCGGACAGCTCAAAAATCGAAGTTTTCGAAACTTGTTTTTTTTGATGTTGTCATCACCTAAAATGACCATCCAAGGTATGTAAAGCATGTTTTAGGCCGTATTTACGTGTTTTTCACCCTATTTGGGTATTGGGTCAGGGGGGGGGGGGGTCTCCCAAGGGATTGGTACACAACCTGCTTATGCAGTTTTTCACCTTGGACAGCTCAAAAATCGAAGTTTTCGAAACTTGTTTTTTTGATATTGTCATCACCCAAAATGACCATCCAAGGTATGTAAAGCATGTTTTAGGCTGTATTTACGTGTTTGTAACCTTATTTGGGTATTGGGTGGGGGGGGGGGGTCTCCTAGGGGATTGGTACACAACCTGCTTGTGCAGTTTCTCACCGTGGAGAGCTCAAAAATCGAAGTTTTCGAAACTTGTTTTTTTGATACCGTGATCACCTAAAATGACCATCCAAGGTATGTAAAGCATGTTTTAGGCCGTATTTATGTAGTTTCCACCCTATTTTGGGTGCGTGTTGCTCGGTGTAGATTCTCTGCGAGGTGGACTTGCCGAAGGCAATAGAATTTTCCTCCTGGCCTTCAGACAATCAAACATCTTCTCTGGAGTCTTCGGCGCAAGTCAGTTTCGGCCAAAGGGAAGGCAGTGTCGGGCCCGGCGGCCGAATGCGTCTCCCGGACGCCCAAACCGCTCCTGCACATCCGCACGAGGCACGCACGCACCGCGCGCCGGGTGCCCGGATTCGGTTCCGGCGTGCGTTCGGGTTGCCGCCCTGGCGCTGGCTCCGGTTCTGGTCCGGGTTCTGGTGGTCCTGGGGGGGGGGGCGTCGCGAGCGCGCACCACATGCCTCGGGCCCCCCGCTGCCCCAGTCGCGGTCATTGATGATGTGCTCTCTGTCGTCAGACGGGGTGGGGGCCCGGACGAATGCCTACCATTTCAGATGTAGGCCCCCCGGGCACTCTGCAAATGGCCATGGCGCCATCCCTCAACACGGTAGTGGCTCCGGAGGCGGGGCGTGCCCCACGCCTTACCCCCCCCCCCCCCCTTGTATAAGCTACGCCCTTGTCCAAGCTACAGTAGGCGTAGGGACCGTAATAATTTTGTACGTAATTTGAGTATGTACGAAATGTAGCGTGGCCACATAAGACATGGGTTTGTCGTCACAGTTGCCAATTTCAGCGCATGTGGCCTGAGCACGTGTGTGGCAGCAGTTGTATGTGTTGCGCGCAAGCCACGCCCTTGTCCAAGCCACAGTAGGCGTAGGGACCGTAATGATTGTGTACATTGGCTTAGCTTATACAAAGGGGGGGGGGGTACTTCGGCTCCTTGTACCTGGCAGGCGATAGATACACCATTAGCCCGGCAGTTGTCGTGACCGACAAGGCAGGTCCCTCAACGGGAAGTGGGGGGGGTGGCGGTGCTTGGTCGTCGGCGCCCCGGGGGGGCAGTGGGACCTCCCGCGGGGGCGGGGCGTCACTGTCACGAGGCCACGCCGAGGCTCCCGATGCATGTCGCACGAGGCCCCCCCTCCGCGGTCTGCAGGGCCCCCACACAATGTTCGAGGACATCTTCCAAGACTCGTATGACAAAGGCTGGTCGAAGTTCTACTGCAACCCCGACGCCAGCGCCTGGGCCGCCGACGCCCCGCCCCGCAAGTTCCGCCGCAAGCCCACGCCGCTGCCGACGGGCGAAGACCAGCTGGTGGCGTCCCGCCGGCTCACGGCCGCGGAGCAGGCCGCCAGTCTGCAGGGGGTCTACTACGCGAGCGTCCGGCACCGGGAGGCCAAGGACGCCGCCCGGATGGAGGAGGTCGCGCGCCTGAACGCGAAGGCGCAGGCGACCCCCCTGAGCAAAGCGAGGGAGCACCGCCTGCTGGACCATCTGCACGGGCGTGTGGAGCTCAAGAAGGTGGACTTGGCCCAGCGGAGCACCAAAGAGAAGGTCCGGGTGGACTGCGCGAAGATGGGGAAGGCGGAGCTGCAGGCCTCCATCAACCGCATGTACCACGAGCGCCGCCAGAAGAAGGAGGTGGACGAGGAGCGCCTGAAGGTCCTTTTGCTGTTCCGGCCGTGACTTTGGGGAATTCCGATCCGCTGCCAGGCCCACGCATTGTTTGTGTTGGTGTCAGAGTTCGGAGACGGGGCAGGACAGAGTGGGGGAGAGTGTCAAACGCTCTGAGGGGGGGGGGGGGGCTCACTTCACTGTTTTGCTAGGCAATGTCTATTGCGGTGGTTTGTGTTCCCCATCTGTGACACACCCCCACGCCCCAGAGGTTCTGGCTCAGGTGAGGCCCCCTACCGCGACCCGAGCAGGCACCAGAGACAGCTCCACAGCCCGTCAGGGCTGTAGTTTTTTGTCTTTTTCAAGCTGGCGCCTCAGGCGACCGCTGGGGGCCCTGGACCCATGCGGGCCTCCCTCTTTAATATTGTTCTTCCCCTGTGACACACACACACACACACACACACACACGTTCTTGCATTGCTTTCCCATTACTTCGAATCAGTCACCCATGTGTATTCTGTGATGTTCTCTCTCCAAAGGCGGTGTACAGGGGGTTGTGTCCCTTTTTCAGACCCAAGATGTTTTCTCCCGGTGACCGTGTACGGTACCACTCAGGCACACTTGGTGCACATGTGTTGGCCACTGTTGTGGGGCCTTCACCAAATGTGCCGCACTTCTGCCACATTCGGTACATACGCCCTCTGGTGGGGTCACTCCAGTGGACCATGAGAGTACTCAACTCTCAAGTGTGCTGGTTGCATCACCCAAGTCTCGAAAGTCGCCGGACATGACCCCCATGGCTTCACAACCCCAAACGCCGGCATCACTTCACTTGCCATACGTCAATCCATTCTGCTTCTTGCTGAAGAAGAAAAAAAATGGGGTGGTAGGATTGCTCGTCCATCGTGGTCAAAGCCGTAGTCCCTCAGAACTCGCTGCCTCAATATACCCCCTCGAAACCACATATCACGCGTCATCCACCGCACATTTGGCATGTTCACATGGAGACTGGAACGGCAGTTGGTACACTGGATCGCAGCTGCGGATCCGGTGTAGCGACTGCAAATCCAGTGTGACAACCGCAGATCCAGCGCGACGACTGCAGATCTGCTGCTTGGTGCTTGCTTCAAATAAAAGTAGGCGTCATCACAACAACAGCCAATGAGAACAATCAGGAAACAGAAACAAGACACGCAAAACAACCCAAAATTTGGCTTTTACCAGGCCAGGGTACGCTGGGGCCGTTGCCAGCCCTGTGCAACCCCCCCCCCCCCCCACCCCCCTCACCCCACCCCACTACTCCCCCGAGACCCCCGCACATGCAAGCCCATGCATGCCAAAAAACGCAAGCCCAATTTCTGTGGGTACGGCGCGTACAAGCTATCATTTACCATCCCACCAACAACTTAACCCCAAGATGTTGGATGCCCCTTTTGCCATTCTCGCTGGATCTGTAGTCGTTACATGGGATCTTCGGTCGTTCCACAGAATACAATGTCATTACGCTGGCAGAGACCTCAATTAGTGAACTTTCTCCAACACGGGTTCTTTGGCCGCATGACTGAAGTTCAGTAATAAACAGTAGTTGAGCCCCAGTGACGGGCCGGATCCCTGTGTGGGCTGGCCGGGCAGATGCAGGCCTCGGCTGCAAGGATCGGGGGCAGACAGGCCACGGGTGGAATGTGTCTGGTCCCTCTTTGCAGTTTGATGACCGTTGCCGCCAGTCGGCCCTTCCAGGCCATTCCTTCTCATTTCATTGTCACTTGGTGACCCCCCCCCCCCCCCCCGAGGGGGAGACCGTCGCACGCTATGGGGGGGGGGGATTTCAAGGGGGGGGGGGTACCACCGATCATTTAAATTAGGTCACAGGATTTGAACTCACCATTCGTGACTGACTCGCCAGCCACTGGATTCCACTTGTTCTTGTTCATGGGTGGGACCGTGCCGCCCTATCACACGCCCCCCCCCCCCCCCCCCCGCCCCGCTTGAGGTTTGGCCGAATGGGTGCCAGCAACATGCGAGACCACAACAAATGTCCAGGTGCCCCGACCCCACGTATGTATATGCACGCCTGAGGGCGGACAGAAAAACCAAGGAGTGATGCAATGAACTTCAGGAGAGGGAGGAGACAATGACCGATCGTTCAGGTGAATGTTGTACGTTTAGAAGAGCTCACTGTACATAGGGGGGGGGTACGGCACGCGGTGCACGCGGTGCGATGCGCGGTGCGCGGTCTTTTGGGTAGTGCGGCTGACTCTTTTCCCATAATTCCCCCCTGTGCTTTTTCTCAGCACCTCACCGGCCCTGTAGCACCCCCCCTCCGGTGAGCCCGTCTGCCGTGGCTGCGGGATAGGGCGCCAAGCCAGGTTGCGATGGCTGTCGCAATGGTGGACAATAGCCACGGGTGCCTCAACCCCTCCCCTGTAGACAAATGAAGTGATGCAACTACCTTGTGGAATCGGGCAATCCACAAGGTAGCCAAGCGAAACGCGAAACGGACGAAACGACTACCCAATGGGATTGGGCACCCCATTGGGTGGTGAATCGAAACGCGAAACGGTCGAAACGAAGTACTTTGCGGGTATGGGCAACCCGTGAGGTGCTTGGCAAGCATTGCAAAGTGGCTGCATGCTTGCCCCGCTCTTTGGTGTTGGGCCGTGCTAGAGAGCGGATCCTTCTCCTTTCATCATCAACCAACGGCCCCCTCCGTCAGGGGGTGTGGGTGGCTACAACCACCATGCAATTGGTGAGGAGGATGGAGTGGAGGCCTCCGTTGTTGTATGCTTACCCCTTAGGCCACCGCGTCCTTGACAACCTGAAAAATCACTGAAAATTTTCGAGACTATGATGAAAAGAACGCGCGCGGTGCGATGCGTGGTGCACGCGGTGCGCGTACCTCCCCCATAAGACTGATGTTGGGAGCATGGACTCTAACGGGACTGAGCATCTACGGCTTGAGAACGCTATTGCCCTGCTGTAGACCCGCTCTATGTTGTTGAATGTGTTTGCGGCCCCCGCTCCGTATCGCACGCGGCCCGCCTTGCGTCGTTCCCCTTTCCATTTCCATGTCCCGGAGGAATTAACCGCCGCTCATCCCATTGTACTCGCGTCTCAGGAGAAGTACCTGCGCCCCAAGGACCGCCACGTGCTGAGCGCCGCGCAGGAGCAGGCCTGCAATGACCGCCTGTACCTCAAGGGCAAGGACCGCTTCCCCCAGGTCCGGCAGCAGCTCTGGAACAAGTACCTCGCGCCGATGGAGACCCCGTCGAAGGTCCTGCCCCCGACGGACGTGCAGGTCATG
Source organism: Eutreptiella sp. 'Long Island Sound 2002' (assembly GCA_964036045.1). NCBI lineage: Eukaryota > Euglenozoa > Euglenophyceae > Eutreptiales > Eutreptiaceae > Eutreptiella > Eutreptiella sp. 'Long Island Sound 2002'. The sequence goes on along the minus strand of CAXIWF010001085.1, from coordinate 26,047 downwards.
GTCCAGCGGTTGTATCCGAAGCCGTAGCACGTTCGGAGGGGCCGCGGGGCCGGTAATGCGCGACGGAGGGCCCCAGCGCTCCAACCCACGCATTGGTCGGTCGTTGGGAAGGGGAAGGGCGTTCACGCAGTGCGCCCGCAGTGCAGAGGTTTGTGTGCCGGGGACACCTGTGGGCGATCCCGATGACTGCGGATGTGCCAGAGCCACCGGACCACGACAGGCCCACAGCCACCCCCACCTCACGATCCTCCGAGGCGGTGACTGCGCTCCTCAAGTCGTTGCTGTACAAAGCTCGTTCATGTACAAAGCTCGTTGATGAGCAGAGAAGGACCGCGTTACCCCGTGTCCCCCTTTTCAGGATTTGTGATTCCGTGGCAAAAAGCTATCGCTCCCACTTCCCCATTACAACCATTGATGTGTATGGAACAATTGAGGTGCACACAATGGTCGAGATTTGTAATCCCCCCCCCCCCCGTGTCTCCCCCTTTCCAATTGTACATGTGATGTCAAGGAACAAGCAATTGTGACAATTCCAATCCGGCATTCTTCCTTCGGCATGAACCAACCATCCACCCATTCCAAATTCCTTACTTGGAGTGTCGCCAAGTTGTGTGCTGCTGCTTGTCTTCGCCTTGTCTTTATGGAGGCACCAGGCAGAGACCTCCTCTCTGTGGTCGTGGGGCAGTTTGTGTTGGCGAGGCGAGAAGGGGGCACCTGAAGAGAGAGACACATGAGCAATGGGAGAAAGCAGAGAAACTTATGCACCCCCTCAAGGGGGCGCCCCCCGTCCCAGACCCTCTTCGCTCGCCCGTTTGGTTTCCAGTCCCCTGAAGGCACGGCGCGGCGCACAGGCCGTCCCCTGTCAGTCAGGCCCCGGCCTCTGCCCAGGGGCACACCCTTTCACTCCCGCCGCGCCTTCATGTGCCACTGCGCTGTGCAGAGGCTCCGTTGTGCCGCACACGTGGCCGGGGTGTCCGCTCGTGTTGTGACCCCCGCCCCCTCTCACACTCCGCCCTCCTGACCCCCCGACAATCTCTGGGCCCGTCGGGTCATCAACTGCGGGAGTTGGGGGGGCGGGGGGGGGGGGGGGGGCTTTCGGAGTGTCTATCTTTCTGCGAGTTTTTGCGAAAGGCGCCCGGGGCCGGTTTTCGGCTCTTGACAAGATTTTCTTCCCTTCTTGTGATCTGCATGTGCTGCGTGTTGTGCTGACGACGTCTCAACCAACACACACGTGCCAGCTCACACGTCACCAATCGGAGGGTCAATACAGCCCCCAAAATCTGGGGGGGGGGGGCGGTTGGGAAACGGGCTCATTTGACAGGCACCATTCTCGTACGGAGACGAGGCACCACTTCGTTTCCCGTTCATGTCTCCCCACTTTGGGGACCCCCGCGGAGGCAGGGGTGATGGAGCCACTTCTGATGTTGTCCCCTTTTCTTGGCACCCCCGAGAACGCAGGGATTACGCAGCAATACCGCCCGCTTGTGGGCCCCCGCGGAGGCAGGGGTGATGGAGCCACTTCTGATGTTGTCCCCGATGGTCTGTTCTGAGAGTGCACTCAGATTCCGAGACTGTCCCGTACCGTCACAGAACTGTTGCGGCTTCGTCAAAACAAAAACAAAGCTCTTACCCGATGCATCGTTGTCTGTTGACCTTCTTCGCCCAAACGCCCTCCCCTTTTGGACTTGTGCGCCCCGAGTACACGAGCCCCTCCGCGTCTTTGGGGCAATGCACTGGCGCCATCCCGGGCCAGGGCCCCTGACCATCCACGGCCCACGCCTGTGCACAGGCCCAGTGGAACGCCCCAAGGCCATGCCCCGGCATAGGGCACGGACGCTCGCCCTCATAGGGGGCGCCCGGCTGCAGCCCTTCATACCAACCCCCACAAAAAAATGTTCAGAAGGTTTGGAGCACATTGGTCCCAAATTGGTCCCAATGGTCCCAATTTGGCGCTGAAAGCGTGGGAAATTTTGTTTGGCATACGGTTGGGGGGTAAATTTTCGTTTTTACCCCCTGTTTGTACCTCCCCCCCCCCCCCGTGTCCATCCCCCCGGGGGGGGGGGGGGGGCGTCACCGGCTGGTTCCAAAAAAAACGCAACAGTGTCATATTGCACAGGATTGCATAATTATCAGAGCTCGTTGTTATTGTTATTTTACCCAAGGGGGGGGGGGAACCGTCGTCCCTGGGGGGGGGATGGACATGGGGGGGGAAGGTACACTCAAAATGCTTGAAACCTCATGGCAAGTCCAAACATGTATGCAAAACATGAAGAGGTGTTCTCACCCCTGACCTCCCCTGTCCAGCCCCCCAAACCTGGCTCCTGGGACGGGACCCCCCGGGGGGTGAAAGCTTTTTTGTTGTTAAAACCCCCACAAATGTGTGTTCACAACGATCATTGCGACGAGGGCATCTTTTGGAGGTACACATATTCGGGTCCCCAGGTCCCCGGCTCGCCCTTGTTTTCTGGCTCGAGGGCGGTGAAGTGCACGTGTGCAGCCTTTGTCTCGCATGGCGCTGCATGCGGCCTCCCCGTTTGACCAGGCATAGCCCCCAGTGACTCATGGCGGGGCGTGCAGAGCCCTACCCTTCATCCCCCGATGCACGGAATGGCTCCGCTGTCCCCCGAGCTTCATCCTCCTTCCGTTGGTGCAGACTTCCAGTGACCCTGCCCCAGCCCCCCCAAACCCCCTGACCCCCTGACCTCTCAACTTAATGACGTCTTACTGTCCCCCTGCATAACCCGGTTTCAGCCTCAGCTAATCCCCACTCCCTGTCAGATCCGCTACCAGCGTCATTTATGGGATCATCGTGGCGCTGGACGGCTCTGGGCCTTGATGCCGAGCGGTTGTCTCGAGTACTGTGAAGTGAGCAGGCCACGCCAGCTCATCTTGGTCTGAGCCCACAAAACAATTACGTCTCTCACCCAAGCCCCCCCCCCCCCCTCGCCCCCCGGCGCACACACCAAAACCCGTCCAGACGACACGCGGGTCCGCCTCCGCAGTCTCTAGAGCCACGGGTCCTGAGGTCCCCATTTCGGGTGCGAGGAACAGTCGAAGGCCTCGGCTGCTGCCAGGGGCCACCGTTGTGTGGGTCAGTGCCCGGGGCAGCCCCCTGCACTGCGCCTCGGGTTGTGTGTGGGCCCCCGGCGGCCCGGGGCACGTGCAGCGTTACCCTGTCGCACAGGAGCGTTGGGGGCCCGGTCCAGACAGCCCGTGCTGCTGTGCCACGGTGCTTTGGCCGTCGTCCGGCCCCTGTACATAGCGCTTTCGGATGGGATGGACCCATTGCGGTGGAGCTGTTGCGCTAAATAAAATAATAATAATAGTAGTAGCTGCAGCAGTAGGAGGGTCAGGAGGGTCTCTCAGTACTGAATTGCAACTGCACTGCTCAGTGCCGAACATTGTGCTGTTCCCAACAGACCTAAAGACGTCCAGGGCGGCTCCGGAGGAGTTTTGTTTCACCGCTTTCTTGCTTTGTTCTCGTTTGCGGTTCCCATCGTGTGTGCGCATGCGTGCGCATGTGTGTGTGTGTGTGTGTGTGTGTGTGTGTGTGTACGTGTGTGTATGTGTGTGTGTGTATGTGTGTGTGTGTGTGTGTGTGTGTGTGTGTGTGTGTGTGTGTACGTGTGTGTATGTGTGTGTGTGTATGTGTCCACGGACATGTCCCACTGGGGCATTGTCCCATTACAATTTGTAACTGACGATTTCCAGGCGAGTGTCCGCGAGAGGCACTGGTGGTATGTCTTCCGCCGGTATGCCCTAAACGATGTTCCTCCCGGAATCAACAGGTCAGGGGATTCTAAGAAAGAAAGGGGTTTTCGTAATAAAGAAGTGCTCGCCGTCTTGCACGGCATTCGTGAGGCGAGAGGATTAGATGATTACCCTCGGCTCAGGTTACTGAAGGAGGATCTGCGCATGCTAACCACAAAGCTGTCGGCCCCCCTGCAGACTGTATCTACTGTATGTGTCTCCAATCTGACCTCCGACCAAAAGACAATACTACACACCACCTTACGCCAAGCAATCTGGCATTGTGATGTACCTGCATGGGAACGGCAGGCGCTTTTACATTCCATCCGCGTTGTGTGTACGAACCCGCACACAGTGCGCCGTGTCTTCGAAAAACATGCCTCCCGCCAGGACAAGCTCCCCAGCAGACCTACTTGCTCCTGCCATGACATCCCCCCGCATACTCCAGGGTACCGACTCATTGATGGGCATGTCGCCCTCATTCCTGTCCCTGTTTCCTACCCAGACGGGTCTCCATGTCGCCCCAACGACTCCCTCCCCCTCCCAGGACGTGTTGCCCGGGCAGCCACCATCAAAGCGGTCAAACAGGTCTGCGACCAGCTCCATGCCCCTTACCCAGATTTTTCTGCAGTGTTGCCCCGGTTCATGTGGCCCGAGTCAGGTGAGGCGTTGGCCTCCGTATCAAAACAAGCAGAAACCATTTGTTCCAGCCTGTATGTACGCGTCGTAGACAAGGGGGTGGGGCACCTGTGGGGATTCTGCAAGAGTTGGGCTTGGGACCAACTGGAAGCATTTTTGAAGGACGAAGGATACACTGCGACCCCTGACACCCCTGATGCGATATCCCAGTCACTGAAGCAGCGTATAGGAAACCAAAGATGGTGCGCCAACCCACAGGGACGGCTAGGCTGCCTGTATCTTTTGGGGAAGAGCAAATTGAGGGTTACAGCCAGGTCCATGACCCGTTTCCTGCGCTACCTGTCAGACGAAATACCCTGCAACATTTTACTGCACAACGTGCGCGATGTGGCGCGCTGGTACCAGACACTCTCGGACTTAAAAATCACACATATATCCGAAGTGGACTGTAAAGACCAGTTTAACACAATTAACCCAAAAACTGTCCTGACACACATGGAAAAATCATCGGCCTGGCTTACCAAGAAGAGGCGATGGAGAGCCGCCGAACTAATCTGGTCTGTCCATAAAGAGCACAAGCAACTGGACCATGCAGGGGAAGGGGCCTCAGGAAAATTCTGGTATGTTAAGCATGCAGATTTGCAAAGGGTCCTAGATTTTAAAATGTCCCACAACAACCGCCTGCAAGCATGCGGCTCTGTCTGGACACGCACCCACTGCATTCCTATGGGTGGAAGTTTTTCTGCTCAAAGTGCCAACCTGCACAGCTCCTGGGCACTGTACGAATGCCGGCGACTGTTGCGATCCCTGGGCGACCTGCACTTCACAGACAGCGGTTTCCCGTACTAGGACAACAGCTTAGGACGGGTAACCATGTGCCAATTCCGGGATAATATACTGGTTGCCTCTTCATACCCAGACTGCGCGCGCACAAAACTCATCCACAACATTTGCCAAGCGTTAGGTACAGCTTGGAGCCTCAGTGTTCTATGTGAATGCCAGTCCGCCAAACTACCTTGTGAGGGTTCATGCCACACCTCCTCTGTCACTGCCATGGGATTTTGCATGGTCCGGGGATCCGACGGAATGGGACTGGCATATGTCCACCCTAACGCCCTCATCCACTCATGGGATCTCAAACAGGGGGCACCCCTAAAGAACCCGCGGGCGCAACACCAGGGGTACGTCACCGCCATAATCACAGGGGCGCTCGCTGCAGGGGCACCATGGTGTACAACGTGGGCAGGGCAACTCCTCAGCGTGAGTGCATGGTGTCAAGTGGCTATTCTTTCAGGGTATGAACACAAACGCGTCGCCAGATGGGCCCATAGTGCAATCCAACGCACCTATGCATGCACGCCACACACATCCGACAAAACTGTAGGGTATATCCATCAGCACATAAAAATTTTCCCTCGGCGGCGATGTTGTCATGTCTGGGCCATCCTCCAATGGCTGCAGACACATGCTTTCTGGAAGGGGTCTCAATACTCCAGTTGGTGTCTGCCTGAACGATTTTCCCCGAACGGGATAACAGGGGCCTGGTGCAATGACCTGTCTGCAGTGCGCCGGCTATGGGAAATACCCCGCAGAGCCTGCCCCCATTGCTCCCCGCTGAACCCCCTGTCCCTCCTCCCTGTCCCTTCCCTCCATGTTGTGTGTGTGTAGCCACCCGGTTACGGGTGGCCTGTCAGGAACAAGATATGTAGTATGCGCTGAGACTGATCAACAAATTCCCTCCGCTTTTCTCCCCGCGGTAGGCAGCATGGGTTGCCCAACGCCATCACCTGTGAGGTGTGAAGGATTGAGGCCACACGCATGGTGTGCATAGTGCACACCCGCCTCCGGGATGCCGTACGCCCCGGAGGCACCAATTTGTTTCCTCCCCCTACGACTAACATTGATCTAATGCGGAACTGCAAAGCGCAGTTCTGCTTGCCCTTTCCTGTAGGTCCAGCCGCACTGAGTACCCGCTGTCTACTGCAGAAAGGCGCCTAGTCGCCCATGTCTATTGTCACATGGACGGCCTCATGAGCTGATGAGTGCCCAGTGCTCCGTTTTGCCTGCAGGGGTCTAACGGTTTGGGTACTCTTTACATCGTGTGTGTGTGTGTGTGTGTGTGTGTGTGTGTGTGTGTGCGCGCGTGCGTGCGTGCGTGCGTGCGTACGTGCGTGCGTGTGTGTGTGTGTGTGTGTGTGTGTGTGATGAGGCAGTTGTTCCCAAAGTTTTTGTGGTGCAGCCAAAGGCTGTGTGCCGGAAAATTGGCGTTTCTGCACAGCGCGGGCACAGTGCGGGCACAGTTCCCAATAGCAAGTTGGCTTTCCCATGACCACCCCTCGCCAGGAAAGCAGGCGTCGACTGGGCAAAGACCCGGAGAGGTTGTCGCAAGTGCCGCATGATGAGCAGGGTACGCCAGCTCATCTTGGTCTGAGCCAAAAAACAACAACATCCGAGCGGTGTTGAACGGAGTAAGTTTCGCATGAGGTCACGAGGATGCTGGTCATTTCAAAAGTTGACAGCATCTCCTTCTACACAAAGCCGGATCCGCCCCCGCCCCCGCCCCCCTGCCCCTGCCCCTCGCCATGCACAGGCACTCACTCTGTTTTGGCCACCGCCCCGCACCCCGTCGCACACCGCCGCCCCCCCGCCGGCCGTGGCCCGCGCGCGCCGCTGAGCCATGGGCTGTGGCGCCAGCTGCACCGCCCCCCCGCCGACCGGCGCCGGGTCCGCCCCCGGCGCCCCGCCCCCCGCCCCCGGCCCGCCCCTCGCCACGCCCCACATCGGGGGCCCGCCCCCGGAGGACGTGCAGCGGCGCTTCCCCGCGGTCTGTGCCCCGGGCTCGTGGTGCTGTGGCCCGGAGGCCGCCGAGGCAGCCCTGGGCCCGGCCCCGGCGACCGCCGCGGAGGGCCCCGGGCCTCTGGAGCCCATCCCGCAGTTCTCACTGCAGCAGCCGGAGCCGGAGCCGGAGCCGGAGCCGGGGCCGGGGCCGGCGGTCGCGGGGGACGCTCCTACCCAGTCCCCGCCGGCGGATGGCGTGCCGTGCCCCGACCGGATCAAGCTCTCGGACATGTTCTTCGTGGCGCTGGAGGAGTTCCGCCTCCGCCGCTTCGTATGCGGCGTGCACCTGATCGCCGACTCCCTCGCACACCTCCCGCCCGCCGTCCGCAACCGCTCCATCGCGGCCGCGCAGGAGCTCGCGCAGCGCCGCCTGCGCCTCAGCGCCGCGGTGTTCGACGAGGCCTTCGCGGCGGACGCGGGGCGCGAGGCGCAGTGGCGCGCCGCGGTGGCGGCGGTCGCGGCGGGGGACGCGGCGGCGGCGCCGGGGCTGTTCCGCGCGTCGCTCTTGCGCCGCAACGCGGGGCTGCAGTCGTTCGTGTCGGACGCGTCGGTGTGGCTGTGGGTCGAGCACTACGCGGCGCAGGCGCGGGTCCCGGTGCCGCAGCCGCCGCTCGAGGTGTGGCCCCTCCCCCCGTGCCCGGCCCCAGCGCGGGGCCGTCCGTCGGTGACCTCCGGCGATTCTCGGAGGCCTCCGACGGCTCGTGAACGGGTTTTCTGGGACCCCCACCCACCGCCCGGCCCCAAAGGCCAACAGCGCACGCGACCTCCGCGCAGCCGTGGGCAGAGGGTGCGGTGAGGGGGTGCCGCACGCGCGCGTGTGGGGGTGTGGGAGGGCGTGCGGCGTGTGCAGAGGCCTTGGGGGACACCTCAGCCCCGTCTCCGAACATCCCAAGGGGACCACCGCGGCGGATCCGGACCAGGCGGGATGGGCCCCGGCGGTGTCCAGTAGGTGCGGGGGGGGGGGGGGGGGCTTGTTAACAACTTGGCACCGTTTGGGGGGGGGGGGGGGGTCCCACACACACACACACACACACACACACGCCCCACCCCTCGGGGCCTTCGGCCGATCAAACGCTGTCTCTCAGGCAGTTTAGACCCACCATTTTGTTTGGCGCCTTTCGCGCCTCCAGAAACGCAGCACCACCGGCGCGCGCCGGGGGGGGGGGGGGGGCTGGACCCCCCCACCCCCCCATCTCCGCCCCCTCAAAAGGGGCCCTGCGGCGCCGTGGGGGTCCTTGCGCACATGCACTCTCCCCCCACCCACAGACTGCCGCCCGGGGGCTCCGTTGACACAACCAAAACACGTTTGGGCCCACAGAGGGTCAGAATGAGCGGTGGCGAGAGGCCAAGAGGCGCCGCCAGAGACAAACAATCGGATACCGGGGCCTTGTGCCAACCCTCCCCCCCCCCGCGTCCGCGTCCCAGGACCCGTGGAGTCACCCCCCCCCCCCCCGGGGCCACAGCCCCACAACCCCACAGCCCCACAATCCTCATCCCATGTCACAGCGCTCCGCTTGAAGGAGGGGACATACCACTTCCGCCTTTTGTGAGGGCGACACCCGGCAGCAGACCACTGACTGGCAGTGGCACGTCAGCTCGTAGAGGCGGTACTTGAGGTCCTCGTCCCGGAGCACGGCCGCCAGGCAGGCGCCGTTGATGATCAGGCCCAGCCCCCCCCCCCCCACCCCAGCCCCGCCCATAGCGCCCCCTCCCCGTCTTTCCTCCGGAGGCCGCCCCCTGCGGGACAGCGCTACTGCCCCGTCCCATGCGCGAAGCCTCCGACAGCGACGGGGGCGCTCCAGACCCCCGGGGGGGCCTCCGGGGGGTCACACCCGACATCACACCTGCACACGACCCCTCGCCACTGGCAGCCTCCTGGGCCTCGGTGCGGATCGCCCATCGTGTCTACATCGCCAACCCAACCCCCGCCCCTCCCATGTGTACGTAGGATGCAAGCCAGAGGTTGTGGCTGACAAAACACGGCCAGCGGATGAATATGGAGCTGGAATGAAAGCTGAGCGTCTGTCTCAGCCGTGGGAACTGCCTGCACATTGCTGCATATGCATACCAGGACGGGCATGTGTGGAGCGCTGTATGACCTGCGTGCGGCCGCTGGACGCAGATTTCATGGAGAGAAAAAAGGAAGTTTTGCAGGAGGAATATTGATTTGGGCCAATTCTGGGAAAAGCAATGGTACGGTAGCACACTTGTATCATATGATTGATCTTGATGGAACTGCCTGCTCATTGCTGCATATGCATACCAGGACGTGCATGTGTGGAGCGCTGTATGACCTGTGTGCGGCCGCTGGACCCAGATTTCATGGTGAGAAAAAAGGAAGTTTTGCAGGAGGAATATTGATTTGGGCCAATTCTGGGAAAAGCAATGGTACGGTAGCACACTAGTATCATATGATTGATCTTGTTGGAACTGCCTGCACATTGCTGCATATGCATACCAGGACGGGCATGTGTGGAGCGCTGTATGACCTGCTCGCGGCGGCTGGACCCAGATTTCATGGTGAGAAAAAAAGGAAGTTTTGCAGGAGGAATATTGATTTGGGCCAATTCTGGGAAAAGCAATGGTACGGTAGCACACTTGTATCATATGATTGATCTTGATGGAACTGCCTGCTCATTGCTGCATATGCATACCAGGACGTGCATGTGTGGAGCGCTGTATGACCTGCGTGCGGCCGCTGGACCCAGATTTCATGGTGAGAAAAAAGGAAGTTTTGCAGGAGGAATATTGATTTGGGCCAATTCTGGGAAAAGCAATGGTACGGTAGCACACTTGTATCATATGATTGATCTTGATGCAACTGCCTGCACATTGCTGCATATGCATACCAGGAATTGCATGTGTGGAGCGCTGTATGACCTGCGTGCGGCCGCTGGACGCAGATTTCATGGTGAGAACAAAAGGAAGTTTTGCAAGAGGAATATTGATTTGGGCCAATTCTGGGAAAAGCAATGGTACGGTAGCACACTTGTATCATATGATTGATCTTGATGGAACTGCCTGCACATTGCTGCATATGCATACCAGGACGGGCATGTGTGGAGCGCTGTATGACCTGCTCGCGGCGGCTGGACGCAGATTTCATGGTGAGAAAAAAGGAAGTTTTGCAAGAGGAATATTGATTTGGGCCAATTCTGGGAAAAGCAATGGTACGGTAGCACACTTGTATCATATGATTGATCTTGTTGGAACTGCCTGCACATTGCTGCATGTGCATACCAGGATGGGCATGTGTGGAGCGCTGTATGACCTGTGTGCAGCCGCTGGACCCAGATTTCATGGTGAGAAAAAAGGAAGTTTTGCAAGAGGAATATTGATTTGGGCCAATTCTGGGAAAAGCAATGGTACGGTAGCACACTTGTATCATATGATTGATCTTGATGGAACTGCCTGCACATTGCTGCATGTGCATACCAGGACGTGCATGTGTGGAGCGCTGTATGACCTGCTCGCGGCGGCTGGACCCAGATTTTATGGTGAGAACAAAAGGAAGTTTTGCAAGAGGAATATTGATTTGGGCCAATTCTGGGAAAAGCAATGGTACGGTAGCACACTAGTATCATATGATTGATCTTGATGGAACTGCCTGCTCATTGCTGCATATGCATACCAGGACGTGCATGTGTGGAGCGCTGTATGACCTGCTCGCGGCGGCTGGACCCAGATTTTATGGTGAGAACAAAAGGAAGTTTTGCAAGAGGAATATTGATTTGGGCCAATTCTGGGAAAAGCAATGGTACGGTAGCACACTTGTATCATATGATTGATCTTGTTGGAACTGCCTGCACATTGCTGCATATGCATACCAGGATGTGCATGTGTGGAGCGCTGTATGACCTGCGTGCGGCCCCTTCTCCCCTCCCCCCTCCCCCTCCTTCTGCCTCCGTCTCAGGGGGATACCGCGCCGGAGCACGTGGCGCTGCAGGTGGACGAGAAGGCCCTGACGGACGCCGCGGGGCACGAGCTGCAGCTCGGGCGCATCATCAGCGGCGTCCATCTGCTGCTGGAGGCCCAGGTCCCGGCGGAGCCCCCGGCCGCCGGGCGCATGCAGATGGTCGCGGGGGCCAAGGCCCGGGCCGCCGCGGCCCTCGGGACAGGGGAGGCCGAGTTCGAGGCCATGTTCCGGAAGGAGGAGCTCCGGAGCACGTCCTGGCGCCGCGCCATCGGCGAGGTGCCCCCCCGCCGCCCCGCCTGCCCCGCGGCCGTTCCCTGCCCGAGCCCCCGGGGGTCGGCGGGTGGGGGGGTTTGTTTTTTGGGGGTGGGGGCGTCGAAAGAGCCCCCGAAAACTGGGGGTTCGGGAAAAGGTCGATGAGTTGTTTTGAAGTCGGGCACCGAAGGCGCCGGAAACTTTTTTGAGCATTGGAAATGGTCAATCTTTCTTTCCCCCAAATCCATGGGAAATGAGGACTTTTCTGGACCCCCTCGACGCGGTGATTCCACAGGTCCCATTTTCGATTTTGGGGCCCGGGTCACCTCCGGGGCCCGGGAGGGTCTGTCTCGGTGATGTCTGGGGGTACAGCATTGGGATCGATGGCCGGGACATCGATTTGGATGCCGGGCGCGCCGGGCAAATGTTTTCTCAAAAAGAAAACAGTCCGAACACCAAACGTTCGCTGGAAGAGCGTTTGTTGGATATGGGGCGGGGGGGGGGGGATCCCCCCCCCGCCCCGCGACTGTCCAGGGCCCCGTAAAGAAACAACAACCAGACGGAATGTCACACAAAGGGGGGCCTCCCCCCTTTGTGCACTGTTGACGCCACACACACACACACACACACACAGCCAGTGCCACTGCCTGGCCAGTCGCAATGCTCTGCGCACTCGGCCTCAGCATGTATGACGTGCAAGCGGCTATGGAGGACAGCCGAAGAGTGCTGTAAGCTGGGCCACCACGCAGATCAGCACGTAGCTCGGAGACCGTAACTGCAACTGTGCCCGCTACATAGCTTGCCTCCTTGCCCAAGATGCACCCTCAAACAGAGAGGAGTGCGCCATTGCTGCCAAAGGGGGCACCACAAAGTGTGCACCCCAGTGCCAGCGCACCGGAAGCGTTCTCTTTCCACACAATCGCTCCAGCCCCACAAAAAACCATGCTTGCAAAGGCCTACACGGCATTCACCAGGCCTGCTGAGGTCCCCACACCAACCAGTCACCCCTCCAGCCCCCAAGCGCAGGAGGCCTAAAACACCACCGCCCCGGTCCCCCCCAGTGCTTGTCGCACAGGGGCTGGAGGAGACCACAGCCGAGGACGTCGCCCGCCCGCTTTTTCTGACGAGGCATGGGAGAGCAAACACTCTGGATACTTAACCAGCCAACCACAGAGGTTCTGATTCCGCAGAAGGGGGGGGTCCAACGTTCCACATAGGCCTCAGCAGACCTGAGCCAAATGGGGCGTCCAGCGCTGCACAAGGATCCACCTCTAAAAGTACAGATCACACACACACACACACACACACACACACCGCCTTTCCAGTCCCCAGGGCCCCTCCTCCATTTGCGTTGCCGCACGGGGCGTGGGGTTGGGGGGTGGGGGTCTGCCCTTGTCTTTTTTTATGTACCGCAAATGGGGCGTCTCACGGGGTCCCTCCGCTTCAGGCGTGGGCCAGCCCGTCAAACCGGCGTGTCCCCCACGTCCGGAGGTCCCGGGCCGGTGCCACCGGAGCCCCGTGTCGCTGCGGTCGCAGTGGAAGCGACGACGAGGGGCATCACGTGACTCAACGCCCTTCTCCACCGTCGCCGAACGCCGGACGCGCATGCCCGCGGGACATGAGGGTTTTGTGTTGAGGCGGTTCTCGTCCGATCCCCCGTGTTGGCGTGGGGCGGAGTGCAGGCCGACGGGAACGGACGCGTCGCTGTGGCCGTGCCCGAGGGTGGGGCCTCGCTGTGCGCAACCGTGTGCCATCTTCACGGCCTTTTGTTTGGTTGGCCCCGGGGGGCGGGGGGGGGGGGCGACTCCGCGGCCCCCCCCCCCCAACCAACCCTCCCGGACCCCCCCCCCCCCGGGGCAAAGCCCCCCCCCGACTTCCCCCATCGCCCCTCCCAGACCCCCCCCCCTCCCCCCCACAAGGGGGCCTCCAGCCAACAGTTAGTGGGGGGGAGGGGGGGTGGGGGGTAGTTGGCGTCCAGAACCAAGGAGTCGCCCCCCCCCCCCCCCCCCCCGCCCCCGGGGGGTTGACCCGGAATTGACCGGGGGGTCCTCCACAACACATTTGGGCCCTTACACATAAGTCCCACCCATTCCCCTCAAAGGGCTCTGATATTCAGCGGTGGTCAGCCGTGCGCAGCCGATCGAAGTGCCCCCCCCCCCCCCCCCCGCCCCCTACGAGAACACCGCCCGTGTCAGAGCAACCGGCGGGTGTTGTGGCCGCCTCGCCTCCAGCGTGCCCCAGTCTGCCCCTCGCTGCCCTTTGAGAAACCGTGTCCGGTGCCACTGACCTCGACCTCCGCACCCTTGGGCAAGGGGGTGGTGTGGTACTGCCGGTGGTGGCGGTGCGCACCCGGACACGCCCCGGCCATGACCACGCCTCCGGGCGTGGGCCGGAGGGTCGGGGCGTTTGTTTTTTTTTGGTGGAAATGTTTTGTTTTGTTTTTGTTTTGTTTTGTTTTGTTTTGTTTTGCATTTTGTTTTGTTTTGTTTTGTTTTTTGTTTTGTTTTGTTTTGTTTTGTTTTTTGTTTTGTTTTGTTTTGTTTTGTATTTTGTTTTGTTTTGTTTTGTTTTGTTTTGTTTTGTTTTGTTTTGTTTTGTTTTGTTTTGTTTTGTCTTGTTTTTTGTTTTGTTTTGTTTTGTTTTTTTGTTTTGTTTTTCTGTCAAAAAACGTCGACCCCCGTCGGTTACCCTTCAACCGCCGTCCCATTGTGCGCCTGAATTCTGAGCGAATGTCCTGCGCGGGCGACGGGACGGTCCGAAGATCAGAAGCGCCGTGATCTGAACTGTGACCCCGACCGCGGACATGGGGGCGCCTTGAGATCTGTGGATCTTAGATGCTGACGCCCCGCCCCCCGTCAGTTCCCCTACCTCCGCCGGTGGGTGCCCTTCAACTGGGCGTGGGGGTCTGGGGGTGTGGGGGTGTGAGGGGGTGTGGGGGTGTGGTGGGTGTGGGGCGGGGATGCAGTAGAAGGGAAGGAGCCTTAGAGGCGACCCAGAGGCAGTTAGACAGGCGGTTGGAGGACGTTGCTGAGGTTACTGTCGGTTACAAATGCCATCGAGGCTGGCGCTTGGCGTCAGGGGGACAGTGGCTGGGCATAGCCTGGGCGCCCTAGAGGGGGGGGGGGTACCCCCACCTTCCAATGCACACCTGAGGGGGGGGGGGTCGTGTTTTGGGTGTGGGGCTGCGTGTCGCGGTGTGTACACGGAGGAGGACTGCAGAGCCTGTCACACTGTGCCCAGTCTTGGGGGTGTGGCGTGTGTGTGGGACGGCGGTGCGCCCTCGCCCCCCCCGCAGGTGCGCCTCCGCCGCTTCGAGCGGGCGCAGCAACTACTGAAGGCGGGGCTGCTGCAGCACTCGCCGGACCTGTGCGGCGTGATCCGGGACGAGGCGGTGTGGGCGTGGGTGGGGTACTACGCCCTGCGGATCTGGGACGTGGAGGCGGCGGAGCTGGAGGCGATGCTGGCGGCCCCGGACTGCGCGGAGACGCCGTGCCGCGTGGAGATCGACGAGGGGGACGCGATGGAGTGGGCCGTGGCCGTGACGGCCGCGGCCGCGGGGCGCTACGTGCGGGCGGCGCAGGTGTTCGCGGCGGTGGAGGAGCGGCTGGTGAAGCGCGGCGTGTTCCCGCGGCCCATCCCGGCGTACGGGCGGGCGTGGGCGCAGTTCTACGCGACGCTGGGCACCCCCCGGCGCCTCCCGCCGGAGGCGTTCGAGGCGGAGTACCGGCGGCAGGAGGAGCAGGGGGGGGGGGGGGGTGAGGAGGGGCGGGGGGGGGGGGAGGAGGGGCGGGGGGGGGTGAGGAGAGGCGGGGGGGGGTGAGGAGGGGCGGGGGGGGGGGGGGGGAGGGTGAGGAGGGGCGGAAGGGGGGGAGGGTGAGGAGGAGCAGGGGGGGGGAGGGTGAGGAGGGGCGGAGGGGGGGGGGGGGCGGGTGAGGAGGGGCGGGGGGGGGGAGGGTGAGGAGGGGCGGAGGGGGGGGGGAGGAGGGGCGGGGGGGGGGGTGAGGAGGGGCGGGGGGGGGAGGGTGAGGAGGGGCGTTGTTCTGGTTCTGGTTCTGGATGACCCGCCCGAGGCTCCAGCACAGCCGGAGGGGGACCCAGAAAACGAGGGGCTCCCAACCGCCACAGGACGGTTTACTCGGTCCCGCCCAAAGGGGTCGAAGCGGGCGGCCCGTGGCAGCACCCCGAGCCACCGGGGGCCGACACTTGCCGGGTTTCTTGGCGCTGGGGGGGGGGGGGGGGGGTACCGCGTTGGTGTGGTGGTGGTGCTTTTCCTGGGAGGGGGGGGGGGGGGCAGCGTGGGGATGTGCATGGGCGCAGCGGGGCACCGCGCAGGGGTGCGGTGCGGGGCTGCTACACAGGGGTGTTGCTTGGGATTGTGCTGGGGTGCAACGGCTGCGCAGCGTCGCAGTGTGGGGCTTTGCTGGGGCGCAGCATGGGGCTGCGCCGGGGCCGGGGCGCAGCGCGTGACTGAGCAGGGGCGCAGCATGTGGAGCTGGGCTGGGGCGCATTGGCTGCACCGGGGGCGCAGCGTGTGGCTGCTCTGGGACGCGCTGGGTGACCGAGCAGGGGGGCTCCGTAGGACTGCGCAGGGGCGCAGTGTGGGGCCGCGCAGGGGTGCGGCACGCGGCTGCGTAGCCTGGAGCTGGGCTGGGGCGCAGCGGCTGCGCAAGGAGTGCAGCGTGGGGCTGCGCTCGGGCGGAACACGGGGCTGCCGAAGGGGCGCCGCAAGGGGGCCGTGAGAGGGTGCGGCATGCGGCTGCACTAAGGCGCAGTCTGGGGCCGCGCAGGAGCGTTGCGTGGGGCTGCGCTGGGCGCAGCGTGGAACAGCGCACAGGGCTGCGCTAGTGGCGCAGCGCGCGGCCGCGGCCTGCGGCTGCGCAAGGTGCGCAGCGTGGGACTGTGCTGGGGAGCAGCATGCGGCTGCGCAAAGGGCGCAGCATGCAGTTGTGCTAAGGCGCTGCGTGGGGTTGTGCTGTGCGCAGCGTGGAATTGCGCATGGGCGCAGCATGGGGCTGTGCAAGGGGCGCGTTATGGGGCCGCGCAGGGGTGCGGCAGCGGCGGCGCTGGAGCGCAGGATGCGGCTGCGCTGGGGCGCAACGCGGGACTGCGCAGCGTGGGGACGCGCATGGGCGCTGCCTGGGGCTGCGCAGGGGCGCAACAGCGCAGGTCTGCGCGGGGGCACAGCAGTGCGGGGCTGCGTAGGGGCGGAGCAGCGTGGGGCTGCGCAGGGGCGCAGCAGCGTGGGGCTGCGCAGGGGCGCAGCGTGGGGCTGCGCAGGGGCGCAGCAGCCTGGGGCTGCGCAGGGGCACAGCATGGGGCTGCGTAGGGGCGGAGCAGCGTGGGGCTGCGCAAAGGCGCAGCTGCACGGGGCTGCGCAGGGGCGCAGCAGCGCGAAGCTTCGGAGGGGCGCAGCGGCGTGAGGTCGCGCAGGGGCGCTGCTTGGGGCTGCGCAGGGGCGCAGCAACACGGGGCTGCGCAGGGGCGCAGCAGCGTGGGGCTGCGCAGGGGCGCAGCAGTGTGGGGCTGCGCAGGGGCGCAGCGTGGGGCTGCGCAGGGGCGCAGCAGCGTGGGGCTGCGCAGGGGCGCAGCAGCGTGGGGCTGCGCAGGGGCGTAGCATGGGGCTATGCAGGGGCGCAGCATGGGGCTGCGCAAGGGGCGCAGCAGCGTGGGGCTGCGCAGGGGCGCAGCAGCGTGGGGCTGCGCAGGGGTGCAGCAGCGTGGGGCTGTTCAGGGGCGCAGCAGCGTGGGGCTGCGCAGGGGCGCAGCAGCATGGAGCTGCGCAGGGGCGCAGCAGCTTGGGGCTGCGCAGGGGCGCAGCATGGGGCTGCGTAGGGGCGGAGCAGCATGGAGCTACGTAGGGGCGCAGCATGGGGCTGCGGGGGGGCGCAGCAGCGTGGGGCTGTGCAGGGGCGCAGCGCCGGGCTACGCAGGGGCGCAGCATGGGGCTGCGCAGGGGCGCAGCAGCGTGGGGCTGCGCAGGGGCGCGGCAGCGTGGGGCTGCGCAGGGGCGCAGCACGGGGCTGCGCAGGGGGCTGCGCAGGGGCGCAGCGGCGTGGGGCTGCGCAGGGGCGCAGCAGCGTGGGGCTGCGTAGGGGGCGCAGCAGCGTGGTGCTGTGCAGGGGCACAGCAGTATGCGCCTGCGCAGGGGCGCAGCAGTGTGGGGCTGCGCAGGGGCGCAGCGTGGGGCTGCGCAGGGGCGCAGCAGCGTGGGGCTGCGCAGGGGCGCAGCAGCGTGGGGCTGCGCAGGGGCGTAGCATGGGGCTATGCAGGGGCGCAGCATGGGGCTGCGCAAGGGGCGCAGCAGCGTGGGGCTGCGCAGGGGCGCAGCAGCGTGGGGCTGCGCAGGGGTGCAGCAGCGTGGGGCTGTTCAGGGGCGCAGCAGCGTGGGGCTGCGCAGGGGCGCAGCAGCATGGAGCTGCGCAGGGGCGCAGCAGCTTGGGGCTGCGCAGGGGCGCAGCATGGGGCTGCGTAGGGGCGGAGCAGCATGGAGCTACGTAGGGGCGCAGCATGGGGCTGCGGGGGGGCGCAGCAGCGTGGGGCTGTGCAGGGGCGCAGCGCCGGGCTACGCAGGGGCGCAGCATGGGGCTGCGCAGGGGCGCAGCAGCGTGGGGCTGCGCAGGGGCGCGGCAGCGTGGGGCTGCGCAGGGGCGCAGCACGGGGCTGCGCAGGGGGCTGCGCAGGGGCGCAGCGGCGTGGGGCTGCGCAGGGGCGCAGCAGCGTGGGGCTGCGTAGGGGGCGCAGCAGCGTGGTGCTGTGCAGGGGCACAGCAGTATGCGCCTGCGCAGGGGCGCAGCAGCGTGGGGCTGCGCAGGGGGGCAGCAGCATGGGGCTTCGCAGGGGCGCAGCAGCGTGGGGCTGCGCAGGGGCGTAGCAGTGTGGGGCTGCGCAGGGGCGCAGCAGCATGGGGCTTCGCAGGGGCGCAGCAGCGTGGGGCTGCGCACGGGCGCAGCGTGGGGCTGGCAGGGGAGCAGCATGGGGCCGCGCATGGGGCTGCAGCATGGGCGCAGCGTGGGGCTGCGCAGGGGCGCAGCAGCCTGGGGCTGCGCAGGGGCGCAACTGCATGGGGCTGCGCAGGGGCGCAGCAGCGTGGAGCTGCGCTGGGGCGCAGCAGCATGGGGCTACGCAGGGGCGTAGCAGTGTGGGGCTGCGCAGGAGCGCAGCAGCACGGAGCTGCGCAGGGGCGCAGCAGCGTGGGGCTGCACAGGGGCGCTGCAGCGTGGGGCTGCGCAGGGGCGCAGCAGCAAGGAGCTACGCAGGGGCACAGCAGTATGGGGCTGCGCAGGGGCGCAGCAGCGTGGGGCTGCGAAGGGGCGCAGCAGCGTGGGGCTGCGCAGGGGCGTAGCAGCGTGGGGCTGTGAAGGGGCGCAGCAGCGTGGGGCTGCGCAGGGGCGCAGCAGCGTGGGGCTGTGAAGGGGCGCAGCAGCGTGGGGCTGCGACAGGGCGCGGCAGCGTGGGGCGCCGCAGGGGCGCATCGTGGGGCTGCGCATGGGGCTGTGCAGGGGCGCAGCAGCGTGGGGCTGCGCACGGGCGCAGCGTGGGGCTGGCAGGGGAGCAGCATGGGGCCGCGCATGGGGCTGCAGCATGGGCGCAGCGTGGGGCTGCGCAGGGGCGCAGCAGCCTGGGGCTGCGCAGGGGCGCAACTGCATGGGGCTGCGCAGGGGCGCAGCAGCGTGGAGCTTCGCTGGGGCGCAGCAGCGTGGGGCTACGCAGGGGCGTAGCAGTGTGGGGCTGCGCAGGAGCGCAGCAGCACGGAGCTGTGCAGGGGCGCAGCAGCGTGGGGCTGCACAGGGGCGCTGCAGCGTGGGGCTGCGCAAGGGCGCAGCAGCAAGGAGCTACGCAGGGGCACAGCAGTATGGGGCTGCGCAGGGGCGCAGCAGCGTGGGGCTGCGAAGGGGCGCAGCAGCGTGGGGCTGCGCAGGGGCGCAGCAGCATGGAGCTGCGCAGGGGCGCTGCAGCGTGGGGCTGCGCAGGGGCGCAGCAGCGTGGGGCTGCGACAGGGCGCGGCAGCGTGGGGCGCCGCAGGGGCGCATCGTGGGGCTGCGCATGGGGCTGTGCAGGGGCGCAGCAGTATGGGGCCGCGCAGGCGCGCAGCAGCGTGGGGCTGCGTAGGGGCGCAGCAGCGTGGGGCTGCGCAGGGGCGCAGCAGCGTGGGGCTGTGCAGGGCCGCAGCAGCATGGAGCTGCGCAGGGGCACAGCAGTATGGGGCTGCGCAGGTGCGAAGCAGCGTGGGGCTGCGCAGGGGGGCAGCAAAGGGGGGCTGCGCAGGGGCGCAACAGCGTGGGGCTGCGCACGGGCGCAGCGTGGGGCTGGCAGGGGAGCAGCAGCCTGGGGCTGCGCAGGGGCGCAGCTGCACGGGGCTGCGCAGGGGCGCAGCAGCATGGGGCTGCGGGGGGGCGCAGCAGCCTGGGGCTGCGCAGGGGCGCAGCGGCATGGGGCTGCGCAGGGGCGCAGCGGCATGGGGCTGCGCTGGGGCGCAGCGTGGGGCTGCGCAGGGGCGCAGCAGTTTGGGACTGCGCAGGGGCGCGGCAGCATGGGGCTGCGGGGGGGCGCTGCCGCATGGGGCTGCGCAGGGGCGCAGCAGCGTGGGGCTGCGCAGGGGCGCAGCGGCATGGGGCTGCGCAGGGGCGCAGCAGTATGGGGCTGCGCAGGGGCGCAGCGTGGGGCTGCGCAGGGGCGCAGCAGTAGGGGGCTGCGCAGGGGCGCAGCAGCATGGAGGTGCGCAGGGGCGCAGCAGCGTGGGGTCGCGCAGGGGCGCAGCAGCGTGGGGCTGCGGGGGGGCGCAGCAGCGTGGGGCTACGTAGGGGCGCAGCAGCGTGGGGCTGCGCACGGGCGCAGCGTGGGGCTGGCAGGGGAGCAGCATGGGGCTGCGCAGGGGCGCAGCAGTTTGGGACTGCGCAGGGGCGCGGCAGCATGGGGCTGCGGGGGGGCGCAGCAGCGTGGGGCTGCGTCGGAGCGGGGCAGCGTGGGGCGCCGCAGGGGCGCATCGTGGGGCTGTGCAGGGGCGCAGCAGTGTGGGGCTGCGCAGGAGTGTGCAGGAGGGGGGGGGGGGGGGGCGCCTCACCACAGGCTTTTGGCGACCCCCCAGGCGCCGGGCTCCTCACCAGGAGGTTATTGGGGCCCGGGCCAGCGTGTGCGCGAGGGCCTCACCACAGGCTTTTGGCCCCGCGCTGTCGGGGGGGGCGCGCCGGGGGGCCGTTCAGGCTGGTTCCCCCCGGGGCTGGCTCAGTTGTGCATGGCCATGGGGCTGCGGGGGGGCGCAGAAGCGTGGGGCTGCGACGGAGCGGGGCAGTGTGGGGCGCCGCAGGGGCGCATCGTGGGGCTGCGCATGGGGCTGTGCAGGGGCGCAGCAGTGTGGGGCTGCGCAGGAGCGCAGCAGCGTGGGGCTGTGCAGGGGCGCAGCAGTGTGGGGCTGCGCAGGAGCGCAGCAGCGTGGGGCTGTGCAGGGGCGCAGCAGTGTGGGGCTGCGCAGGGGCGCAGCAGCGTGGGGCTGCGTAGGGGCGCAGCAGCGTGGGGCTGCGCAGGGGCGCAGCAGCGTGGGGCTGTGCAGGGGGGCAGCAGCATGGGGCTGCGCAGGGGCGCAGCAGCGTGCGGCTGTGCAGGGGCGCAGCAGTGTGGGGCTGCGCAGGGGCGCAGCAGCGTGGGGCTGCGTAGGGGCACAGCAGTATGGGGCTGCGCAGGTGCAAAGCAGCGTGGGGCTGCGCAGGGGGGCAGCAGCATGGGGCTGCGCAGGGGCGCAGCAGCGTGGGGCTGCGCATGGGCGCAGCGTGGGGCTGGCAGGGGAGCAGCAGCCTGGGGCTGCGCAGGGGCGCAGCTGCATGGGGCTGCGCAGGGGCGCAGCAGCATGGGGCTGCGCAGGGGCGCAGCAGCATGGGGCTGCGGGGGGGCGCAGCAGCCTGGGGTTGCGCAGGGGCGCAGCAGCATGGGGCTGCGGGGGGGCGCAGCAGCCTGGGGCTGCGCAGGGGCGCAGCAGCGTGGGGCTGCGCTGGGCCGCAGCGTGGGGCTGCGCAGGGGCGCAGCAGTTTGGGACTGCGCAGGGGCGCGGCAGCATGGGGCTGCGGGGGGGCGCAGCAGCATGGGGCTGCGCAGGGGCGCAGCGTGGGGCTGCGCAGGGGCGCAGCAGCGTGGGGCTGCGCAGGGGCGCAGCAGTATGGGGCTGCGCAGGGGCGCAGCAGTATGGGGCTGCGCAGGGGCGCAGCAGCATGGGGCTGCGCAGGGGCGCAGCAGCGTGGGGATGCGCAGGGGCGCAGCAGCCTGGGGCTGCGCAGGGGCGCAGCAGCGTGGGGCTGCGCAGGGGCGCAGCGGCATGGGGCTGCGGGGGGGCGCAGCAGCGTGGGGCTGCGCTGGGGCGCAGCGTGGGGCTGCGCAGGGGCGCAGCAGCATGGGGCTGCGCAGGGGCGCAGCAGCGTGGGGCTGCGCAGGGGCGCAGCAGCCTGGGGCTGCGCAGGGGCGCAGCAGCGTGGGGCTGCGCACGGGCGCAGCGTGGGGCTGGCAGGGGAGCAGCATGGGGCTGCGCAGGGGCGCAGCAGTTTGGGACTGCGCAGGGGCGCGGCAGCATGGGGCTGCGGGGGGGGCGCAGCAGCGTGGGGCTGCGACGGAGCGGGGCAGCGTGGGGCGCCGCAGGGGCGCATCGTGGGGCTGCGCATGGGGCTGTGCAGGGGCGCAGCAGTGTGGGGCTGCGCAGGGGCGCAGCAGCGTGGGGCTGCGTAGGGGCACAGCAGTATGGGGCTGCGCAGGTGCAAAGCAGCGTGGGGCTGCGCAGGGGGGCAGCAGCATGGGGCTGCGCAGGGGCGCAGCAGCGTGGGGCTGCGCATGGGCGCAGCGTGGGGCTGGCAGGGGAGCAGCAGCCTGGGGCTGCGCAGGGGCGCAGCTGCATGGGGCTGCGCAGGGGCGCAGCAGCATGGGGCTGCGGGGGGCGCAGCAGCCTGGGGTTGCGCAGGGGCGCAGCAGCATGGGGCTGCGGGGGGGCGCAGCAGCCTGGGGCTGCGCAGGGGCGCAGCAGCGTGGGGCTGCGCTGGGGCGCAGCGTGGGGCTGCGCAGGGGAGCAGCAGTTTGGGACTGCGCAGGGGCGCGGCAGCATGGGGCTGCGGGGGGGCGCAGCAGCATGGGGCTGCGCAGGGGCGCAGCAGCGTGGGGCTGCGCAGGGGCGCAGCAGCCTGGGGCTGCGCAGGGGCGCAGCAGCGTGGGGCTGCGCAGGGGCGCAGCGGCATGGGGCTGCGGGGGGGCGCAGCAGCGTGGGGCTGCGCTGGGGTGCAGCGTGGGGCTGCGCAGGGGCGCAGCAGCGTGGGGCTGCGCAGGGGCGCAGCAGCCTGGGGCTGCGCAGGGGCGCAGCAGCGTGGGGCTGCGCAGGGGCGCAGCGGCATGGGGCTGCGGGGGGGCGCAGCAGCGTGGGGCTGCGCTGGGGCGCAGCGTGGGGCTGCGCAGGGGCGCAGCAGCATGGGGCTGCGCAGGGGCGCAGCAGCGTGGGGCTGCGCAGGGGCGCAGCAGCCTGGGGCTGCGCAGGGGCGCAGCAGCGTGGGGCTGCGCAGGGGCGCAGCAGCGTGGGGCTGCGCACGGGCGCAGCGTGGGGCTGGCAGGGGAGCAGCATGGGGCTGCGCAGGGGCGCAGCAGTATGGGACTGCGCAGGGGCGCGGCAGCATGGGGCTGCGGGGGGGGCGCAGCAGCGTGGGGCTGCGACGGAGCGGGGCAGCGTGGGGCGCCGCAGGGGCGCATCGTGGGGCTGCGCATGGGGCTGCGCAGGGGCGCAGCAGCGTGGGGCTGCGCAGGGGCGCAGCGGCATGGGGCTGCGGGGGGGCGCAGCAGTATGGGGCTGCGCAGGGGCGCAGCAGCATGGGGCTGCGCAGGGGCGCAGCAGCGTGGGGCTGCGCAGGGGCGCAGCAGCCTGGGGCTGCGCAGGGGCGCAGCAGCGTGGGGCTGCGCAGGGGCGCAGCGACATGGGGCTGCGGGGGGGCGCAGCAGCGTGGGGCTGCGCTGGGGCGCAGCGTGGGGCTGCGCAGGGGCGCAGCAGCATGGGGCTGCGCAGGGGCGCAGCAGCGTGGGGCTGCGCAGGGGCGCAGCAGCCTGGGGCTGCGCAGGGGCGCAGCAGCCTGGGGCTGCGCAGGGGCGCAGCAGCGTGGGGCTGCGCAGGGGCGCAGCAGCGTGGGGCTGCGCACGGGCGCAGCGTGGGGCTGGCAGGGGAGCAGCATGGGGCTGCGCAGGGGCGCAGCAGTATGGGACTGCGCAGGGGCGCGGCAGCATGGGGCTGCGGGGGGGGCGCAGCAGCGTGGGGCTGCGACGGAGCGGGGCAGCGTGGGGCGCCGCAGGGGCGCATCGTGGGGCTGCGCATGGGGCTGTGCAGGGGCGCAGCAGTGTGGGGCTGCGCAGGAGTGTGCAGGAGGGGGGGGGGGGGGGGGCGCCTCACCACAGGCTTTTGGCGACCCCCCAGGCGCCGGGCTCCTCACCAGGAGGTTATTGGGGCCCGGGCCAGCGTGTGCGCGAGGGCCTCACCACAGGCTTTTGGCCCCGCGCTGTCGGGGGGGGCGCGCCGGGGGGCCGTTCAGGCTGGTTCCCCCCGGGGCTGGCTCAGTTGTGCATGGCCACAGGCCAGCGGACGCTGTTTCTTACGGGGCTCATGTCGGTTCATGGCCCAGGGCGCATGGGGGAGGGTCCCAACTCTCGCCCCCGGAGGTTCTTGCTGGCTGTCCCTGGGGGGGGGGGGGGCATGCGGTTTCGAGTGTTTTGGGAGGCGAGCTACCTCCCATGGCAAAACCCAGGCGGCCTCTTCGCGCTGGGGAACCTCCGCAGGGGTGAGGAGGGGCGGAGGGGGGGGGGAGGAGGGGGGGGGGGGCTGAGGAGGGGCGGAGGGGGGGGGGTGCCTCGGGGGCTGTGTTCCGGGGCGCGGGTCGGGTGGCGGGGCTCCGTGCGCATCGGAGGTGCAGCCCCCCTCCGGACCCGCAGTAGAACAAAACAACGTGTAAAAGGAGGTGGTACCCCCCCCGGAGTCCAAACCCCCTCAATAACAGACGCATTGACCCGGTGTACATACGATAACGGGGCACCCCATCCGATTACTGTGTTGGACTAAGGACTGCAATGGTCTGTGGCGGGGACCTTCAGTCAATCGATACCGTCCATTGATCCCCCAAACCCCCCCCCCACCCCCACCCCGTCCTCCCCTTCCAAATTGCCTGCAAACAGTTTTCTTGGGCGCCTTCGGATCTCAGGGTCATGTCCGGGGGTGTGAGCGTCGAATAGTGTTGTCCCTATGGAAACGGACTGTCTTCTCGTGAACACGGATTTGGCGACGGATTCATTGCTTTGGGCTTGGCTTTTGCCGGCGCCGGTCCTCCGAAGCGAAGGGAAAGCGATTTGCCGATTTGGGGGGGGGGGGGTCTGGAACAGGGGCTCGTATGACCTCCCCCCCCCCCGCCGCCCCCGACACGCGTCTCGGTGCGCCGTGGGGTTCGGTTTGAGGGGGTATGCGCTGCCACGCGACCCCCCGTTTGGGGGTTGGGTCATGGGATCGGGACCTTCGTTGACACGGAGGAGCGTCAGCCACGGAGATGGGCTTGTGTCATGCCACAAAAGTTGTCCGGCGCCAAAGTTATGTTTGGGGGCCCTGTTGGCACGGAGGAGGGTCATCCCCCCCCCCTCCCGCCCTCCCCCCTCCGCTCCACTGCGTGTCTGGGAGCGGGGGGGCTGCGCCGTGCGGGACTCCGCCGGCCGGTCATGGGGGCCCTGAGGCCGTTGCCGGGGTGTTTTCCCCGCGAGGGGGACGATCCACACCCCCCACACCCCCCACACCCCAACCACCCAACCCACCGGACCCCCCCCGGACCCCACCCCTTCTCTTCGTCGTCAAAGGGCGGGGCGGGGGGGTCAAGAGCGGGGCTTTGGGGCACTGTAGATTGTTGTGTTGCGGGATGGGCTCCTGTGATGCAAGTACCCCCCCCCCCTTCAATCTTCACTCCGCCGTCCTTTTCAGCCTCACAGTCACTGTGCCTCACGCACACTGGGAAGCCTACGGGCGTGGCAGTCTCCCGCTGCATCACCTGGTTTCAGACTCAGCCAATCCTCACTGCATGTCAGATCCGCTACCACAGTCATTTGTGGGGTCACCGTAGCACTGGAGAGCTCTGAACCGTGATTCCGAGGGGTCACCTCGAGTACTGTGAAGTGAGCAGGCTACGCCAACTCATCTTGGTCTGAGCCAAAAACAAAAAGATGCAAGTACCCCCCCCCCCCCTTTGTCTAAGCCATCCAGCGATAGGGCCTCACCGGCAGACGTACGCCCGTTCATGCAACAAGTATTTCAGGTTCGCCGTGACACACATTGTCCGTGCGTACCCGCCCGGGGGGTTGGCACCCCAACAACCTCCTGGGCATTGTCCAAGAGACCCAGGGCGGAGGAACGGGGACCAATTCCGCAAGTCAGTGTGTCTGAGACGCAGGCGGATGTGGACTCGGGGGGGGGGGGGGTAGTGCCATTGGTGACGGCAGTGAGATGGGCAACGGATCGTGCTGGGACAGGGAGGGGCCGTGCGGCACGGGCGTGAGGGATGCGAGGGAGGCATTGACGGAATGTCGGTGGAAGTGGGGGTTGTGACCCGGGCAGTAGCGGGGGGTTTGGAACAGGTGTCAGTGCCGCCCAAGCGGAGGGGATCTGACCTCTGACCT
>CAXIWF010001084.1:0-51130 GCA_964036045.1 Eutreptiella sp. 'Long Island Sound 2002' | reverse complement strand
GGGGCGTCAGCTTCTGCACGACCTCGGCCTCTTTGTCGATGAGGCGCTTGAGGAGGTCGGCGACGCCGCGCTGGGCGTCGCTGAGGCGGCTCTTGATGAGGGAGAGGGCGCGGGTCATGTGCTGGTCGACCTGCGACAGGACCCGGAACTCGTCGGCCAGGAGGACGGGGCTGATGAACTGGTAGATGGCCTTGTTGGAGTGGGCGAACGCGTCTCTGCGGAGGGGGAGGGGGGGGGGGGCGTGTAGAGGGCCGGGGGGGGCGGGGCATCGGACGTGCGGACCAACGCGTGACCGAGACCGGGGCGCTATGCGCGGGCCCCGGGTGCCGCATCGATCCCCCCACCCCCTTTTGCACCCCCCCTCTGCACCCCCGGCGGGAGGGGAGGGGGGGCCAGGGAAGCATTGGAAGGGGGGGAGGTACCCCCCCCTCCCCCCTCCAGGGCGCCCAGCCTATGCCCAGCCACTGTCCCCCCTGACGCCAGGCGCCGGACTGAATGGCATTTGTAACCGACAGTAACCGCCCCCAACCGCTTTGGCAACCTCCTCCAACCGCACGTCTAACCGCCTCTGGGGCCCCCTCCGTTCCAATGCATCCCTGCGCCGGGGGTGGCTGAGGGAGGGTGTCGAGGGGGTCTCCGGAGGTACGTACATGGACCCCGTTTGACGGGGGCATCCTCCACTCGGGGACGGGGTGCCCCCCAATGCGACCCTTGGCACAGCCCCGATGCGCCCAGGCCCATCCCGATCCGCTCCGCTACTTCGGCGCCGCGGACTTGTGGGGCACGCCCCCCAGCACTCGTGAGCAGGCGGGACCACTTGTCCCACGCTCCCCTCGTGACAATCCTCGTCCCCCGATCGCTGGGGGTGGCCGCGCGCGCGCCCCCCCCCCCCGACTGTCGCATTCCTCTGCACCGGCCGCCGGGGGGGGGGGGGGGGAGGGGGCAGTCGTCGACTCGACACCCGCGCAGCCCCGACCGCCATCGGCCACAGCCCCCGATCGCCGCCGCCGGGCCCCACATCGCTCGTCTCCGCCCAAACCGCCGGCCCAGTCCCCCAACGCCGGGCCCCACATGCCCCCCCCCCCCCCCCACACACACAGACCCTCCGCGAGTGGCCCCGGCGCCGGTCACGGCCCCACGGAAGCGGGTCTTGGCGGGGGAGGGGGGGTCCGGCAGACAAAGGCCGTGCACTCCACCCGCCCGCCTCATGCCCCGTGACTGCGGGCGGGTACACGAGGCGGTCCTGACGCCCGAAACGGAGTAACGCCGCTGCCCTCCCGTACCCTCGGACCAGACCTGAAGATAGAGTGTATCCACACTAGCACGGGAATACACACTTTTTGTTTTTGGGATACACACAGGATACACACAGGATACACACAGGATACACACAGGATACACACAGGATACACACAGGATACACACAGGATACACACAGGATACACACAGGATACACACAGGATACACACAGGATACACACAGGATACACACAGGATACACACAGGATACACACAGGATACACACAGGATACACACAGGATACACACAGGATACACACAGGATACACACAGGATACACACAGGATACACACAGGATACACACAGGATACACACAGGATACACACAGGATACACACAGGATACACACAGGATACACACAGGATACACACAGGATACACACAGGATACACACAGGATACACACAGGATACACACAGGATACACACAGGATACACACAGGATACACACAGGATACACACAGGATACACACAGGATACACACAGGATACACACAGGATACACACAGGATACACACAGGATACACACAGGATACACACAGGATACACACAGGATACACACAGGATACACACAGGATACACACAGGATACACACAGGATGCACACAGGATACACACAGGATACACACAGGATACACACAGGATACACACAGGATACACACAGGATACACACAGGATACACACAGGATACACACAGGATACACACAGGATACACACAGGATACACACAGGATACACACAGGATGCACACAGGATACACACAGGATACACACAGGATACACACAGGATACACACAGGATACACACAGGATACACACAGGATACACACAGGATACACACAGGATACACACAGGATGCACACAGGATACACACAGGATACACACAGGATACACACAGGATACACACAGGATACACACAGGATACACACAGGATACACACACGATACACACAGGATACACACAGGATACACACAGGATACACACAGGATACACACAGGATGCACACAGGATGCACACAGGATACACACAGGATACACACAGGATACACACAGGATACACACAGGATACACACAGGATACACACAGGATGCACACAGGATACACACAGGATACACACAGGATACACACAGGATACACACAGGATACACACAGGATACACACAGGATACACACAGGATACACACAGGATACACACAGGATACACACAGGATACACACAGGATACACACAGGATACACACAGGATACACACAGGATACACACAGGATACACACAGGATACACACAGGATACACACAGGATACACACAGGATACACACAGGATACACACAGGATACACACAGGATACACACAGGATACACACAGGATACACACAGGATACACACAGGATACACACAGGATACACACAGGATACACACAGGATACACACAGGATACACACAGGATACACACAGGATACACACAGGATACACACAGGCTACACACAGGATACACACAGGATACACACAGGATACACACAGGATACACACAGGATACACACAGGATACACACAGGATACACACAGGATACACACAGGATACACACAGGATACACACAGGATGCACACAGGATGCACACAGGATGCACACAGGATACACACAGGATACACACAGGATACACACAGGATACACACAGGATACACACAGGATACACACAGGATACACACAGGATGCACACAGGATACACACAGGATACACACAGGATACACACAGGATACACACAGGATACACACAGGATACACACACGATACACACAGGATACACACAGGATACACACAGGATACACACAGGATACACACAGGATACACACAGGATGCACACAGGATACACACAGGATACACACAGGATACACACAGGATACACACAGGATACACACAGGATACACACAGGATACACACAGGATACACACAGGATACACACAGGATACACACAGGATACACACAGGATACACACAGGATACACACAGGATGCACACAGGATACACACAGGATACACACAGGATACACACAGGATGCACACAGGATACACACAGGATACACACAGGATACACACAGGATACACACAGGATACACACAGGATACACACAGGATACACACACGATACACACAGGATACACACAGGATACACACAGGATACACACAGGATACACACAGGATGCACACAGGATGCACACAGGATACACACAGGATACACACAGGATACACACAGGATACACACAGGATACACACAGGATACACACAGGATGCACACAGGATACACACAGGATACACACAGGATACACACAGGATACACACAGGATACACACAGGATACACACAGGATACACACAGGATACACACAGGATACACACAGGATACACACAGGATACACACAGGATACACACAGGATACACACAGGATACACACAGGATACACACAGGATACACACAGGATACACACAGGATACACACAGGATACACACAGGATACACACAGGATACACACAGGATACACACAGGATACACACAGGATACACACAGGATACACACAGGATACACACAGGATACACACAGGATACACACAGGATACACACAGGATACACACAGGATACACACAGGATACACACAGGATACACACAGGATACACACAGGATACACACAGGCTACACACAGGATACACACAGGATACACACAGGATACACACAGGATACACACAGGATACACACAGGATACACACAGGATACACACAGGATACACACAGGATACACACAGGATACACACAGGATGCACACAGGATGCACACAGGATGCACACAGGATACACACAGGATACACACAGGATACACACAGGATACACACAGGATACACACAGGATACACACAGGATACACACAGGATGCACACAGGATACACACAGGATACACACAGGATACACACAGGATACACACAGGATACACACAGGATACACACAGGATACACACAGGATACACACAGGATACACACAGGATACACACAGGATACACACAGGATACACACAGGATGCACACAGGATACACACAGGATACACACAGGATACACACAGGATACACACAGGATACACACAGGATACACACAGGATACACACAGGATACACACAGGATACACACAGGATACACACAGGATACACACAGGATACACACAGGATACACACAGGATACACACAGGATACACACAGGATACACACAGGATACACACAGGATACACACAGGATACACACAGGATACACACAGGATACACACAGGATACACACAGGATACACACAGGATACACACAGGATACACACAGGATACACACAGGATACACACAGGATACACACAGGATACACACAGGATACACACAGGATACACACAGGATACACACAGGATACACACAGGATACACACAGGATACACACAGGATACACACAGGATACACACAGGATACACACAGGATACACACAGGATACACACAGGATACACACAGGATACACACAGGATACACACAGGATACACACAGGATACACACAGGATACACACAGGATACACACAAGATACACACAGGATACACACAGGATACACACACGATACACACAGGATACACACAGGATACACACAGGATGCACACAGGATACACACAGGATGCACACAGGATACACACAGGATACACACAGGATACACACAGGATACACACAGGATACACACAGGATACACACAGGATACACACAGGATACACACAGGATACACACAGGATACACACAGGATACACACAGGATACACACAGGATACACACAGGATACACACAGGATGCACACAGGATGCACACAGGATACACACAGGATACACACAGGATACACACAGGATACACACAGGATACACACAGGATACACACAGGATACACACAGGATACACACAGGATGCACACAGGATACACACAGGATACACACAGGATACACACAGGATACACACAGGATACACACAGGATACACACAGGATACACACAGGATACACACAGGATACACACAGGATACACACAGGATGCACACAGGATACACACAGGATACACACAGGATACACACAGGATACACACAGGATACACACAGGATACACACAGGATACACACAGGATGCACACAGGATACACACAGGATACACACAGGATACACACAGGATACACACAGGATACACACAGGATACACACAGGATACACACAGGATACACACAGGATACACACAGGATACACACAGGACCTCCGCCGAGCGCCGGCCCACAAGTGTCACCCGCCGTCGGTTGAGTGTCACCCGCCGTCGGTTGAGCGTCACCCGCCGTCGGTTGAGCGTCACCCGCCGTCGGTTGAGCGTCACCCGCCGTCGGTTGAGCGTCACCCGCCGTCGGTTGAGTGCCACCCGCCGTCGGTTGAGTGCCACCCGCCGTCGGTGGCGTGTCACCCGCCGTCGGTTGAGTGTCACCCGCCGTCGGTTGAGTGTCACCCGCCGTCGGTTGAGTGCCACCCGCCGTCGGTTGAGTGCCACCCGCCGTCGGTTGAGTGTCACCCGCCGTCGGTTGAGTGTCACCCGCCGTCGGTTGAGTGTCACCCGCCGTCGGTTGAGTGTCACCCGCCGTCGGTTGAGTGTCACGCGCCGTCGGTTGAGTGCCACCCGCCGTCGGTTGAGTGTCACCCGCCGTCGGTTGAGTGTCACCCGCCGTCGGTTGAGTGTCACCCGCCGTCGGTTGAGTGTCACCCGCCGTCGGTTGAGTGTCACCCGCCGTCGGTTGAGTGTCACCCGCCGTCGGTTGAGTGTCACCCGCCGTCGGTTGAGTGCCACCCGCCGTCGGTTGAGTGTCACCCGCCGTCGGTTGAGTGTCACTCGCCGTCGGTTGAGTGCCACCCGCCGTCGGTTGAGTGTCACCCGCCGTCGGTTGAGTGTCACCCGCCGTGGGTTGAGTATCACCCGCCGTCGGTTGAGTGTCACCCGCCGTCGGTTGAGCGTCACCCGCCGTCGGTTGAGTGTCACCCGCCGTCGGTTGAGTGTCACCCGCCGTCGGTTGAGTGTCAACCGCCGTCGGTTGAGTGCCACCCGCCGTCGGTTGAGTGCCACCCGCCGTCGGTTGAGTGTCACCCGCCGTCGGTTGAGTGTCACCCGCCGTCGGTTGAGCGTCAACCGCCGTCGGTTGAGTGCCACCCGCCGTCGGTTGAGTGTCACCCGCCGTCGGTTGAGTGTCACCCGCCGTCGGTTGAGCGTCAACCGCCGTCGGTTGAGTGCCACCCGCCGTCGGTTGAGTGCCACCCCCCCCGCCCGGTAACCGCCCCCTGCCCACCGACAACCGCAGGCCGTCCTCAACGAAAACAACAAACAAAGACGACGTCCCGCGCCCCAAAGCACAGCCCCGCCGGCACACGCCCCCCCGCCTCACGCGGCCGCCGCGGCGTCGGGGGGGGTGCAGGACCTCGTGCTGTCCAGCGTCTCGATGACGAAGTCCAGCAGCTCCGTGAGCTCCGCGGAGTAGGCGGAGCGCCCGATGTGCCACCGGACGTAGTCCACGTTCTGCGACCTGATGATGAACTCGCTCTCCGTCACCGACCGCTCGAGGGTCACCGTCGGCTGGCGCTCGAAGCCTCGGTCTTTGCGGCCGAACATTTTGACGAACGAGTCCGACCTGCGGGACGTGGCGGGGGCCCCGGGCTCACGATCCAGTGCCGGGGGGGGGGGGGGCAGGGATGCATTGGAAAGGGTGGAGCCCCTCCAGAGCGCCCAGCCTATGCCCAGCCACTGTCCCCCCTGACGCCAAGTGCCAGCCTCAACGGCATTTGTAACCGACAGTAACCGCCCCCAACCGCTTCGGCAACCTCCTCCAACCGCCTGCCTAACCGCCTCTGGGGCCGCCCCGGAGGTCCCTTCGCTTCTGATGCATCCCTGGGGAAAGGGGGGGGGTGTCGTGGGAGGCCGTGCCCCCGCCCCCCGGGCCCCTGCAGGACGTCTGCAAGTGCTCACAAAAGGGGCGTTCCACACACGGGGGGGCCGCCTGTTGCAATTGTAGACCCTGACCGGGTTGTGGTGGCCGGACGCCCTCAGAGGGGCCTCCAATGGTCAGGTTGCAGTGCCCGCGTTGGGCTCTGGCCACGCCTGCCCCGTGGCGGTCATGGCCTTCTGTCCATTCGCCAATGTGCGGCACTTCCACAGTGCGGGTGGTGAGCTCAGGCTCTGCCCTCGACAAGGGCGGTCCTTAACGGGAAAAAAAAAAGTGTTCCGGAACCAGTTTTCCCGAAAAAGCCCGCGGGCACTCCATGTGCTCAACCATGGTTGGTGGTGGTTGGCGGTTGGCGGTTGGCGGTGGTTGGCGGTTGGCAGTTGGCAGCTGGCGGTTGGTGGCAGTTGGTGGTGGTTGGCGGCGGTTGGTGGTTGGTGATTGGTGGTTGGTGGCGGTTGGCAGTGGTTGGCAGTTGGCAGTTGGTCGCCGCTGGCGGTTGGCGGCGGTTGGTGGCTGGCGGTTGGTGGCGGTTGGTGGTTGGCGGTTGGTGGCGGTTGGCGGTTGATGGGAGTTGGCGGTTGGCGGTTGGTGGTCCCTTGGGTCGGTCCTTCAGGGTGGTCCTTAAAAAAAAATCTGGTCCCTTAAGGACCGCCCTGCCCTCGACCCTGTTTCCGCGAGCTGTACCGGCGCTCTGGGCTCTACGGGGGTTATGCGGACATCCCGGGAGGGGGGGGGGGGGGGCCGGTAACCCCAACATATAGACTTAGCAATGATTGGCACGTCGCACTGATCATTTCGAGGGTCATGCGTGTTGGGGTCACAATGGGTGTGTTTGAAAGACATTGTACCCCCCGAGGGTGGGGCCCAGCCGCTGGGGGTGGGAAGGGGGGGTAGGGGGTGGGGTCAGGGTTTGTTCTGAATATGTTGCCATCACTTTTGGAATCTCTTTTAAATTCTGAGCGTCTTCGGTACACACACCCGGAGTGACAACAATGCGAAGACCCGGCATTCCACAAACAAAAGTTTGGGCTGGCACACAACGGTCATGACCTATGCGGCAGTCCCGAGGCCCGGAGGGGGGCGGGGGAGAGGGGCTGTTGGGGTCGGGTGTTCGATGAGGCGGCCGCCATTCCACAGAATTGAGTCAAATCCGGTCCGCCCCCCCCCCCCACACAACAATCTGTTCTACACCCCCGTCAATGGGGAGGCAATGAGGTCCGGAGAGGCCTCGGTGTTGCGCGCATGACTACACCGTGACGCAGGTCGCAGGCCCCTCTCTCCCACCGAGTGCGCGCGGCCGGGGGGAGCACGAGGGCCACAGAGCGACGACGGGGGGCCGGGACACGGGGGGACACGCCCTTCGCATGCCCTTCACACGCCCTTCACATGCCCTTCGCACGCCCCTCACACGCCCTTCACACGCCCTTCACACGCCCTTCACACGCCCTTCACACGCCCTTCACACGCCCTTCACACGCCCTTCACACGCCCTTCACACGCCCTTCACACGCCCTTCACACGCCCTTCACACGCCCTTCACACGCCCTTCACACGCCCTTCACACGCCCTTCACACGCCCTTCACATGCCCTTCACACGCCCTTCACACGCCCTTCACACGCCCTTCACACGCCCTTCACACGCCCTTCACACGCCCTTCACACGCCCTTCACACGCCCTTCACACGCCCTTCACACGCCCTTCACACGCCCTTCACACGCCCTTCACACGCCCTTCACACGCCCTTCACACGCCCTTCACACGCCCTTCACACGCCCTTCACACGCCCTTCACACGCCCTTCACACGCCCTTCACACGCCCTT
The DNA here is from genome assembly GCA_964036045.1 of Eutreptiella sp. 'Long Island Sound 2002'. Taxonomy (NCBI): domain Eukaryota; phylum Euglenozoa; class Euglenophyceae; order Eutreptiales; family Eutreptiaceae; genus Eutreptiella; species Eutreptiella sp. 'Long Island Sound 2002'. The sequence continues at coordinate 42,032 of CAXIWF010001084.1, read as the reverse complement.
CACACGCCCTTCACACGCCCTTCACACGCCCTTCACACGCCCTTCACACGCCCTTCACACGCCCTTCACACGCCCTTCACACGCCCTTCACACGCCCTTCACACGCCCTTCACACGCCCTTCACACGCCCTTCACACGCCCTTCACACGCCCTTCACACGCCCTTCACACGCCCTTCACACGCCCTTCACACGCCCTTCACACGCCCTTCACACGCCCTTCACACGCCCTTCACACGCCCTTCACACGCCCTTCACACGCCCATCACACGCCCTTCACACGCCCTTCACACGCCCTTCACACGCCCTTCACACGCCCTTCACATGCCCTTCTCACGCCCTTCACACGCCCTTCACACGCCCTTCACACGCCCTTCACACGCCCTTCACACGCCCTTCACACGCCCTTCACACGCCCTTCACACGCCCTTCACACGCCCTTCACACGCCCTTCACACGCCCTTCACACGCCCTTCACACGCCCTTCACACGCCCTTCACACGCCCTTCACACGCCCTTCACACGCCCTTCACACGCCCTTCACACGCCCTTCACACGCCCTTCACACGCCCTTCACACGCCCTTCACACGCCCTTCACACGCCCTTCACACGCCCTTCACACGCCCTTCACACGCCCTTCACACGCCCTTCACACGCCCTTCACACGCCCTTCACACGCCCTTCACACGCCCTTCACATGCCCTTCACACGCCCTTCACACGCCCTTCACACGCCCTTCACACGCCCTTCACACGCCCTTCGCACGCCCTTCGCACGCCCTTCACACGCCCTTCGCACGCCCTTCACACGCCCTTCACACGCCCTTCACACGCCCTTCACACGCCCTTCGCACGCCCTTCACACGCCCTTCGCACGCCCTTCGCACGCCCTTCACACGCCCTTCACACGCCCATCACACGCCCTTCACACGCCCTTCACACGCCCTTCACACGCCCTTCACACGCCCTTCACACGCCCTTCACACGCCCTTCACACGCCCTTCACACGCCCTTCACACGCCCTTCACACGCCCATCACACGCCCTTCACACGCCCTTCACACGCCCTTCACACGCCCTTCACACGCCCTTCACACGCCCTTCACACGCCCTTCACACGCCCTTCACACGCCCTTCACACGCCCTTCACACGCCCTTCACACGCCCTTCACACGCCCTTCACACGCCCTTCACACGCCCTTCACACGCCCTTCACACGCCCTTCACACGCCCTTCGCATGCCCTTCACACGCCCTTCACACGCCCTTCACACGCCCATCACACGCCCTTCACACGCCCTTCACACGCCCTTCACACGCCCTTCACACGCCCTTCACATGCCCTTCACACGCCCTTCACACGCCCTTCACACGCCCTTCACACGCCCTTCACACGCCCTTCACACGCCCTTCACACGCCCTTCACACGCCCTTCACACGCCCTTCACACGCCCTTCACACGCCCTTCACACGCCCTTCACACGCCCTTCACACGCCCTTCACACGCCCTTCACACGCCCTTCACATGCCCTTCACACGCCCTTCACACGCCCTTCACACGCCCTTCACACGCCCTTCACACGCCCTTCACACGCCCTTCACATGCCCTTCACACGCCCTTCACACGCCCTTCACACGCCCTTCACACGCCCTTCACACGCCCTTCACACGCCCTTCACACGCCCCTCACACGCCCTTCACACGCCCTTCACACGCCCTTCACACGCCCTTCACACGCCCTTCACACGCCCTTCACACGCCCTTCACACGCCCTTCACACGCCCTTCACACGCCCTTCACACGCCCTTCACACGCCCTTCAAATGCCCTTCAAACGCCCTTCACACGCCCTTCACACGCCCTTCACACGCCCTTCACACGCCCTTCACATGCCCTTCACACGCCCTTCACACGCCCTTCACACGCCCTTCAGACAAGGCCCCACAACCCCCTCAGCCTCAGCATCTCCACCGCCCCCCCCCCCCCCCCCCCGGGCGGCAGGTGCCCAATGCAACGGCCGCGCCCTCGTGCCCGGCGCCCCAGCGCGTGCGGACCGCTGCCACGGGGAAGACGAGGAGAGGGGGGGCAGACCGCTTGACGCCACCGTCGCTGGAGCCGTAGGACCCGTCATCGGCGGAGCGGCCGAGGCCCCGGGAAGAGCTCTGGGCCCAGAAGGAGGACTGGCGCCCCGGCAGGTCGCCTTCGGAGGAGTCGAACGCGCTGCTCCCGAACGCGCTGCTCTGCCGCTCGAACTGGGCCCGCGAGCGCTGCCTCGAGACGCTGGTGGACGCGGGGCTGTCCCCGACCCCCGCGAACGCGATCTGACGCCCGTACCGCCCCTGCGAGGCACCGGCACGACGGGCGTGTCCATGAGGCGGGACAAAAGAAGGTGGTCAACTCATTGGTGGGGCACACAAGTGGACGGCACTTGAGGGATGACCGACGGCGGTTGGAGGGTAACCGACGGCGGTTGGAGGATAACCGACGGCGGTTGGAAGGTAACAAACGGCGGTTGCAGGGTCACCGACGGCGGTTGCAGGGTCACCGACGGCGGTTGCAGGGTAACCGACGGCGGTTGCAGGGTCACCCACGGCGGTTGGAGGGTAACCGACGGCGGTTGGAGGATAACCGACGGCGGTTGGAGGGTAACCGACGGCGGTTGGAGGGTCACCGACGGCGGTTGCAGGGTTACCGACGGCGGTTGGAGGGTAACCGACGGCGGTTGCAGGGTCACCGACGGCGGTTGCAGGGTAACCGACGGCGGTTGCAGGGTAACCGACGGCGGTTGGAGGGTAACCGACGGCGGTTGCAGGGTCACCGACGGCGGTTGGAGGGTAACCGACGGCGGTTGGAGGGTAAGCGACGGCAGTTGGATGGTCACCGACGGCGGTTGCGGGGTAACCGACGGCGGTTGGAGGGTAACCGACGGCGGTTGCAGGGTAACCGACGGCGGTTGGAGGGTAACCGACGGCGGTTGCAGGGTAACCGACGGCGGTTGCAGGGTCACCGACAGCGGTTGCAGGGTAACCGACGGCGGTTGCAGGGTAACCGACGGCGGTTGGAGGGTAACCGACGGGTGTTCGAGGGTCACCGACGGCGGTTGGAGGGTAACCGACGGCGGTTGGAGGGTCACCGACGGCGGTTGGAGGGTAACCGACGGCGGTTGCAGGGTCACCGACGGCGGTTGGAGGGTAACCGACGGCGGTTGGAGGGTAACCGACGGCGGTTGGAGGGTTACCGACGGCGGTTGGAGGGTAACCGACGGCGGTTGCAGGTTCACCGACGGCGGTTGGAGGGTAACCGACGGCGGTTGGAGGGTAACCGACGGCGTTCGGAGGGTCACCGACGGCGGTTGCAGGTTCACCGACGGCGGTTGGAGGGTAACTGACGGCGGTTGGAGGGTAACCGACGGCGGTTGCTGGGTAACCGACGGCGGTTGGAGGGTAACCGACGGCGGTTGGAGGGCAACCGACGGCGGTTGGAGGGTAACTGACGGCGGTTGCAGGGTAACCGACGGCGGTTGCAGGGTCACCGACGGCGGTTGCAGGGTCACCGACGGCGGTTGCACGGTAACCGACGGCGGTTGCAGGGTAACCGACGGCGGTTGGAGGGTCACCGACGGGTGTTCGAGGGTCACCGACGGCGGTTGGAGGGTAACCGACGGCGGTTGGAGGGTCACCGACGGCGGTTGGAGGGTAACCGACGGCGGTTGCAGGGTCACCGACGGCGGTTGGAGGGTAACCGACGGCGGTTGCACGGTAACCGACGGCGGTTGCAGGGTAACCGACGGCGGTTGGAGGGTCACCGACGGGTGTTCGAGGGTCACCGACGGCGGTTGGAGGGTAACCGACGGCGGTTGGAGGGTCACCGACGGCGGTTGGAGGGTAACCGACGGCGGTTGCAGGGTAACCGACGGCGGTTGGAGGGTCACCCACGGCGGTTGGAGGGTTACCGACGGCGGTTGCAGGTTCACCGACGGCGGTTGGAGGGTCACCGACGGCGGTTGGATGGTCACCGACGGCGGTTGGAGGGTCACCGAGGGCGGTTGGAGGGTCACCGACGGCGGTTGGAGGGTAACTGACGGCGGTTGGAGGGTCACCGACGGCGGTTGCAGGGTCACCGACGGCGGTTGGAGGGTTACCGACGGCGGTTGCAGGGTCACCGACGGCGGTTGGAGGGTAACTGACGGCGGTTGGAGGGTAACCGACGGCGGTTGCAGGGTCACCGACGGCGGTTGGAGGGTAACCGACGGCGGTTGGAGGGTCACCGAGGGCGGTTGCAGGTTCAGCGACGGCGGTTGGAGGGTAACCGACGGCGGTTGCAGGGTAACCGACGGCGGTTGGAGGGTCACCGACGGCGGTTGCAGGGTTACCGACGGCGGTTGCAGGGTCACCGACGGTGGTTGGAGGGTAACTGACGGCGGTTGGAGGGTCACCGACGGCGGTTGCAGGGTCACCGACGGCGGTTGGAGGGTTACCGACGGCGGTTGCAGGGTCACCGACGGCGGTTGGAGGGTAACTGACGGCGGTTGGAGGGTCACCGACGGCGGTTGCAGGGTAACCGACGGCGGTTGGAGGGTAACTGACGGCGGTTGGAGGGTAACCGACGGCGGTTGGAGGGTAACTGACGGCGGTTGGAGGGTAACCGACGGCGGTTGCAGGGTCACCAACGGCGGTTGGAGGGTAACTGACGGCGGTTGGAGGGTTACCGACGGCCATCGGGGGGTCCGCACTTCACTGAAAAGCAGGTTGTCCACCAAACACCGTCCTGAGCACAAGGTTGGGTTGGGTTACCCCCCCCTCCCCCTAAAGAGGAGGCAACGTGAGGGCCCCGACTCTGTACGCGTGTGGGCAGCTCCCCCGAAGGGCCCATTGTTCGCCCCCCGCCCCGGGGGAATAGCTGTCAGTCCCGCCTCCAAACCGCTTCACTCCGCCGCCCTCCCCCATCGCCCTGCAACCGTTTCACAACCGCCACTGCCGCTACTGAACCCGCTGTCCAACCGCCAGTACCCGCTGCTGCAGCCCCCCCTCCCCCTCAACCGGAGCACTGGTCAATGGGCAGACGCAATGCCGTGCCCCCCCCCCCCCCCCCGAAGGGCCCAAAACACACATCACAGTGCACAGCGGCGGGCGTACAAACACCGCCACTGCGACACGGAGGCACCGCGAGGGCACGGCCAACAACCGTCACTTGCTCGTCCCCAAGTGTCGGCGGTTCGCCGTTGCTTGTCGGCGGTTTTGGGAGTGCTGTCAGAAATGCACTGTACGACGCGTCGGGGCGTCGTACAAGGTGTCGGGGCCCGACGCGTCGGGAGCGTACGACGCGTCGTACAGTGTCGTACAAGGCGTCGGGGCCCGACGCGTCGGGGATGTACGACGCGTCGTACAGTGTCGTACAAGGTGTCGTACAGCACCGACACCGTACGACACAGTACGACACAGTACGACACAGTACGACACAGTACGACACAGTACGACACAGTACGACACAGTACGACACAGTACGACACGGTACGACACAGTACGACACGGTACGACACAGTACGACACAGTACGACACAGTACGACACGGTACGTCACACACAGACATATACATATGTAGACATATAAACACATGTAAATGGAAAAAAAAACAGATTGGTCAGAACGGGGCAAAATGGGTCCAAATGCGTTTCCATTTTGGTCAAAACAGTCCAAAAGGGGAAACCTCAAATATTGGCACTTCGCGTCTACAACATGCCGACAGCGTCTACAATTAGCAGGCCGCGTCTACTTGTGGTGCACAGTGTCTACAGACCCCAGACCGCCCACCCCCTATATGCGGGTAAACGATTGCAGCGGACCGTTTTGGGGGAAGGGGGCCTTCGGCCCCCTTCCCAAATATTGGCACTTCGCGTCTACAACATGCCGACAGTGTCTACAATTAGCAGGCCGCGTCCACTTGTGGTGCACAGTGTCTACAGACCCCAGACCGCCCACCCCCTCTGTGCGGGTAAACGATGGCAGCGGACCGTTTTGGGGGAAGGGGGCCTTCGGCCCCCTTGCCAAATATTGGCACTTCGCGTCTACAACATGCCGACAGTGTCTACAATTAGTCTACAGTGTATATGTGTGTGTGTGTGTGTGTGTGTGTGTATACATACATACATACATATATATACATATATATGTCGTACGACACTGTACGACGCGTCGTACTGTGTCGTACTGTGTCGTACAGTGTCGTACTCTGTTGTACAGTGTCGTACTGTGTCGTACTGTGTCGTACTGTGTCGTACTGTGTCGTACTGTGTCGTACAGTGTATACATACATACATATATATACATATATATGTCGTACGACACTGTACGACGCGTCGTACTGTGTCGTACTGTGTCGTACTGTGTCGTATTGTGTCGTACTGTGTCGTACAGTGTCGTGCTGTGTCGTACTATGTCGTACTGTGTCGTACAGTGTCGTACTGTGTCGTACTGTGTCGTACTGTGTCGTACTGTGTCGTACTGTGTCGTACTGTGTCGTACTGTGTCGTACTGTGTCGTACTGTGTATACATACATACATATATATACATATATATGTCGTACGACACTGTACGACGCGTCGTACTGTGTCGTACTGTGTCGTACTGTGTCGTACTGTGTCGTACTGTGTCGTACTGTGTCGTACTGTGTCGTACTGTGTCGTACTGTGTCGTACTGTGTCGTACTGTGTCGTACCGTGTCGTACAGTGTCGTACAGTGTCGTACTGTGTCGTACTGTGTCGTACTGTGTCGTACTGTGTCGTACCAGCATCGTACGACACTGTACGACGCGTCGTACAGTGTCGTACAGTGTCGTACTGTGTCGTACTGTGTCGTACTGTGTCGTACTGTGTCGTACTGTGTCGTACAGTGTCGTACTGTGTCGTACTGTGTCGTACTGTGTCGTACTGTGTCGTACTGTGTCGTACTGTGTCGTACTGTGTCGTACTGTGTCGTACTGTGTCGTACTGTGTCGTACTGTGTCGTACTGTGTCGTACCAGCATCGTACGACACTGTACGACGCGTCGTACAGTGTCGTACAGTGTCGTGCAGTGTCGTACAGTGTCGTACAGTGTCGTACAGTGTCGTACAGCGTCGTACAGTGTCGTACGACACTGTACGACGCGTCGTACTGTGTCGTACAAGGTGTCGGGGCCCGACGCGTCGGGGATGTACGACGCGTCGTACAGTGTCGTACAAGGTGTCGGGGCCCGACGCGTCGTAAAATCCCTACTTTGACAGTAGTGGGTTTTTGGGGGGGGGGGTGTTCCAAAACGCCGAGAGACGTTTTGTGGTTCGCCCGTTGTGGGCGGAGCTCCTGGTCTTTGTACCCCGGCTGCTTTGCACAATGGGTTTTCTTTGAGGCCCTAAAACTTGAAGGCGGTGGTACCGATTTAGGGCAGCGATTGTGATCTGTCTGCATCGGCGGCGGGGGGGGGGGGTCCGGGGCAAGTGCACCTGCACCAAACCATTGTGCGAGGGGCAGTCATCTCGTGGCGCATGCAGTGGGCACACATCCGTGTCCTCTCGTGTTCCAGACGTAGCAAAGCAGACGAGATGAGGGCCAGCACCAGGCCTTTGCTTAGTGATACTCGGGGGGGGGGGGGGGGGTCAAATTGGCCCCCCGGGATTTTGGCTGACCCACCCACCCACCCACCCACATCAGAAAATTTTTCCTCAGGAAAAAAAATGAAATTTATCAAAGGGGCCCGAACTTGGAGGTCGATTTTAGGTACACAAACTTTTTTTTGGCCTCTGACCCCCCCCCCCCCCCCCGGTATTGGATCAACCAGCCACTAAGCAAAGGCGTGGCCAGCACACATCTGTGGCTAGAACCCGTGCCGCGTGCCCATGAAAAGCATCACCTCCCAATGGCATCGAATGCAAATGGGGGGGGGGCTCGCTCCACCCGCCCTCCCACCGCCAGTCCACCGCTGCTGTCGCCCTGTCCCCCACCCGCCCTCCAGCCCCCCAGGCCGCTCCAGCACAGCCCCGGCCCCCGGAGCGCACTGTCCCACAAGAGCGCTGAGGTCCACCGCCAAACCCCATCGAAGCGGACGAGCCGCCCGCCCGAAGGCGAGCGGCGGCGGGTAAGGGGGTGGCGGGCGGCGATCACACGCGACCGCCGCACCGCGTGCGACGGCGCCGGTCGGTGCGGCCGGGCGCTGCTCCCGCTGCGGACCGCTTTTGTGCGCCGGACGGCCCCGGCGCGGCGGTTGGGGTGCGGCGCGGTGCGGGCGACGCCTCTGCGCTGTTGTTTTGGGGGCGGTGGGCGGTGGGCGGTCCTTTGGTCTGTCCGGGGGGGGGCACTGCCTCGGGGAGTGTTGTGTCCGGGTCAGCGATGGGGGTGTGTAGTGCATCACTAGGCAGGGGTGTCCCAATAATTTTGTTTTGTTAAGGGCAGCCCGTGGGGGCCGCCCCCAGGGACCACCAACCGCCAACCGCCAACCGCCAACCGCCAACCGCCAACCGCCAACCACCGCCAGCCACTTCCTAAGCCACAGGACGAACCAACCGGACCCATCGCGCCAGTGTGCGCGAGAGGGGGGGGGGGGGGCAATACTCTGTGCCGCGTGGTGCGTGTGCACGCGCGCGAGGCCGTCTGCTGCGGGGCGCGTGTGCCGCACGGATGGTGCGCATGCACGCGGGGTGTGTGTGCACGTGTGGGCACGTCTGGGCACGTGTACAGAGGGTCCCGGTGGAGCGGGAGGGGCACCGCACGTGCCAGCGCCGGTGCGGGGGCGCGGGGCGGGGCAGGGGGGGCTGACTGTGGCGCGAGCACTGCCTGACACCAACACACGAACACCCCCAAACAAATGCGGAGCGCGACGGGGCCCCTACGAGGCAGAGCACCGGCACTGCAAACGCAGACAAGACAGAGGCAGTGGCTCACAACATAACGCAGAGGCATTGCGCAGAGGGAGGGGCCAGGGCTGGGCGCGCTTGCAACTCCGCGACGGGTCCGGGGGGCGATGCAGCCCTCTGGCTGGACCCACCCAAAGAAGGGCTCAATTGACGCCCCCCCCCCCCCCCCCTCAAGTCGAAATCCTACCGAGGCTGACCCCCGGGCCCCGGAGGTGACGCGGACTTGAAATTCGGCAAAAATGAAAACGGGATCTTTGGAGTCAGCGCGTCGAGGGGCTTCAGACAAGTGACCATTCGCCAGGGATTTGGTGAGAAAAACAAATGGACCGTTTTCAATGCTCAAAACCATTTTCGGTGCCTTCGACGCCAGAGTTCGTACGAACCGATTGTTATCCCCCCCCCCCCCCCCGGAGTTGAAAACCCGACTCCCCCATCGGTGATCCGGCAGAACACCATCGCTGTCAAAGGGGGGCGGCACCCACACCTCCTTCCTCGGGTTGTTGCCCACGTGGGGCACGACGTCGTGGCACGCCATCAGCTGCTGCTCCATGCTCCGGAACCGCCTCAGGGCCCGCCGCCGCAGGCGCTGCAGCCGGGTCTCGAGGTGCTCCACGGCGTCGTACTTGCCCGCCTCCAGCCCCAGCAACGCCGCCACACTGCTACCGGACCGCATCTCCGGCTTCTTAGGCTGTTGCGCAGCTGCAGAGGGGGGGGGGGGGATTTGCGCTGGAGGGAAGGTGGGGGTGCCATCAAGGCTGAGGGGGTATGCCGGGCGGTGCTTCGGGGTGTACGTATGTGTGCACTTTGGAGGCGGGAATCCTCTGCGCATGACGAAATATTGATTTCCTGATGCTGATGCTGATGCGGATGCTGATGCGGATGTGGATGTGGATGTGGATGGGGATGGGGATGGGGATGCGGATGTTCCTTGACGTTGCCCATAGTTTTGAGTTTGGAATCATGTTTGCTGAATTCATTTCACCTTCGTTGATCGTTTTGGGACGAATTTTGAATCTGAACTTTGGATTTCGATCGTCGAAAGCGAGCTGTTACGTAGGATGGGCATTGGAAATGGGGGGCGTTGGGTTTGGGGGGTGGAGGGCGCGGGTTCAACAATTATGAGAGAGGGGGGGCGGGGCGCCCGGGATGCCACCGGGACGATGTCCCCATTTTGATGCCCCCGTGTCATCGCGGTCCCAGCCCCTGTCCTTCGCCGTCCCCGTGGCACGCCCTGCGTCGCGGTGCACCTCGACTGCGACGCCCGCCTGCAAGTCCACGACGCGTGCGACCCCGCGGCCCAGGGCCGTCGCCCGTCGGTCATCCGAGGGTCCGCTGCCTCGCTCACATCGTTGTGCGTCTCTCGGTCGGGGGGTGGGGGGGGGTGGGAAGCGAAGGATCCAACCGCCAGTAACCGTCAGACCGCGTGCCGTACACCCCCCCCCCCTGTCCGGCCCGCGGCGCACGGACCCCATTCCCTCGTGCTGGAGCTGCTCCCGGGGACCTTGGGCCATGACGCTATTGTAAGTGAAACGGGCCGTCCAGTAGGCGGCTCAATATTTGGGGTGCACAATTGGACGGCACGGAAAGAGCGTTGGAGTGTAACCGACGGCGGCTGGAGGTTCACCGACAGCGGTTGGAGCGGTTGGAGGGTAACCGTCGGCGATTGGCGGTTGGAGGGTCACCGACGGCGGTTGGAGCGGTTGGAGGGTAACCGTCGGCGATTGGCGGTTGGAGGGTCACCGACGGCGGTTGGAGCGGTTGGAGGGTAACCGTCGGCGATTGGCGGTTGGAGGGTCACCGACGGCGATCGGAAGTCGACGTTTCCCCCCGAAAAGACCAAACAACCCCGTCCCCTACACAACGCCCTGGCCCACGCCCCCGCGCCGCCCCTCTCACTGCCGCGCACCTCACCGCCCCAGAGCAATACCTGCGACCTTCGCCTCCTTCTTCGTTTGCGTGCCCACGGTCCGCATGACCACCTTCTTCTTCGGCTTCTTGCGCACCCCCAATCGCGGCGGCGACCCGGGCCTGAGCGCCCCGCTCTCCGTCCGGACGAGGGCGGGCGCGTCCCCGGGCCCCGGGCCCTCCGCGCCCTCCGGCCGGGGCCCGGGGCATTCGTCGGGGCCCCCCTCCCGCAAGGGCTCTTGGCCGGCGGAGCTTTGGGACAGCCTGAGGGGGTGCGCGGGGCGCGCGGACATGGCCCCCGCGCTCTTGCACAGACCCCCCCCCCCCATGTACCCCCGCAGCCCCGGCCCTTTGGGACACGGTGTGCCCGTGAGTGGGGCCTCAATAGGTCAGGTGTGGACCCGCCACTTAGCTCCAGCCGCGCCTGCCTCACGACCTTCATCGCCATCTCAGTTCCTTGATTGTGCGTGTCACTCGGACAGTGCGTTGCAGTTCTTGTCCCTTCCCTCCGCCCTGAATGGGGTAGGAGGCGGGCTGCCGTGAGTAGGGGGGGGGGGGGGGCGGGAGCGGAGAATGGGGGAGTCATGGGACTGGGCGCCACAGTGTTGTGAGTTGAGAGGAGGGATGCAGATGGCCATAGCAGCGGAGGTGGGGGTGGTGTCGTATTGCGGGGAGGTTGGGAGGAGGAGGGCGGCTGTGGCAATCAACAGAAGAAAAACAGTGGTGGGTGTTTCGTGCGGTGATCACGTTGGGAGCGTTGGATGGGGCTTTAGCACCACCTTGTGGACTGAAAGAAGGCAGTGGAGACGTTGCTCAGAAAAGGAATACCAAATGGGACAGACCGGATATGGTACCGGGAGGAGTGGCATGTGCGACAGTCGAAGAGTACGGTCATGAGGGTGGTATAGGAGGAGCTGCTGAAGTATCTGGGGCTCCAGTACCTGGACCAAGTGGCCTCCCCTCAGAGAACCCCCCGGCACGGTGACCTGTGAGCGGTCACACGTGTGTTGTTGCTTGAGACGACGTGGGGACAACACGCAGCACATGCAGATCACACACACAACCGCATCAAAAAACGCGACATCGTTGGGCGAGGACAAGCTCATCGCTCTTTAAAAATTAGAAAAAAATCAAAAAAACTCCAAACAATCCAACCAAAAATACCAAAAAAGATTCAAAAATAATTCCGAAAAATTCCCCAAAATCCCATAAACCCCAACTCCCGCTTTGCTTTCCAAGAAGGAAAGAGAAGCTTGTCAGCAGCGGTAAACGGCCCCGGGCGCCTTCCGCAAACGGTCCCATGTCATCGGTAGAAGAAAAAGGGCAGCACAAGTGACAGCAAACGGTTCGCAAGCCCGACACACTGGCCACGAACAACCCGGACAGCCAACGGCACCGCAGATTGGCCTGCTCAGCCCCCCCCCCCCCCCCAAGCCACACCAGGGTCTTGCAGTCACTGCGACTCCTCTGCCTTCGTTGCAGCCCCTCCCACTTTGTGGCAACCCCATTCCAAACACGCCGCTTCCCCTCGTCTGCACTTTCGAAGCAACTGCATGTCAAAGGCCCCGACCCTTCCCTCTGCGCCCAACGCCCGGCGTACGTCCGCCTGCTCGCCCCCCCCCACCCCTCACACCTGTCGTCACATCTCCACTGCCGCCGCACGCCTCGCCCACACTCAGGGAAGGGGGGAATGGACCCCCCCTCCAGGCCGCCCAGTCTATGCCCAGCCACTGTCCCCCTGATGGCAAGTGCCAGCTTCAATGGCATTTGCAACCGACAGTAACCGCCGCCAACCGCTTCGGAAACCTCCTCCAACCGCCTGTCTAACCGCCTACCTAAAAGTAAAGTCCCCTTTGATCCCTCGCATCACCCCCTCCGGCGTGCTGGGGGACCGACACCCTCATGCCTCCGACACCCGCGCGCTCCCGCTTATCAGGGGCTCGAAACGTGGTGACTCTGACTCAGGCATGCGGTGCACAACGGCTACACCACGCAACCCCCCCCCCCCCGTCACATGGGGCGGTCGGCAGGGGGGGCGGGGCACAGGCACACCTCCGCGCGAGCTTCTCCAAGGTCCGGGAGTAGCCCACGGAACTGGACCGGCGGCGGCTGTCGTGGGCCGGGGACGTGGGGCTCCGCGGCTCCCCGTAGGGCGGCGCGTAGCCGTAGGGGCCGCCGCCGCCGCCGCCCCAGTACGCCAGGTCCGGGTCCGTGGGCCGCCGCCGCGCCTCCACGTGCGCGTGCGCCCGCCCCGGCGACTGCAGGCTGCCGGTGACCCCGTACTGCCCGGCGAAGGCCACGCGGCCGTCCTGCAGCTCGTCCGCCGGGGAGCTGGTGAGCGACGGGTGCACGTCAAAGTGCGTGGCCGCCCGCCAACTGGGGGGCCATGCGGGGCTGGAGCGCCCGGAGCTGGAGCGCCCGGAGCTGGGGCCCCGGCTGCGATACCCGGAGCTGGTGCGCGACCCGGACCGCGCGTGGCTGTCCCGCCGCTGCGGCCGGCCCAGCGAGGGACTGGCGCGGCCGGGAGCGGGGGGCTGCATGCGGGCGGGAAGGGCCCCCGGGACCGCGGCTGGCGGGGGCGGAGGTCACGGCATCGTCCGGCGCGGACGGGGGGGGGTGTGCGGGCGGGTGCGTGGGTCGCTCACGGCGCCGCGTGACCCTTCGACATCGCGGGGCACAAGGCGCTCTGAGGAACGACGGAGGGGCCGTGCGTGTGGGGTCATCAGACCACCCACCGGGGTGTTCCCGGACAGGGCTACGGCACCGGATGGTGTTGTCCCATGGCATGTGGCACGCCAACTGCCGCGGGAGTGCGTCGGTTGACGGCCAACTGCCGGCGGTTGGTGAATCCCCAACCGGGGGGTCAACGGTGTCCCCCGCCCCCCGGGGAACTGTTGCCAAGGGACACTGTCACCCCCGCCCCCCCCGGGGGACCTATGCGCTAGGGTTCAATCCTGACCTGATGGTTCCAGTACAACTGCATTGTAACAGAAAGCAAATCATAACTACCTCATAACTACTTAGACCAGAGGGCAGGGAAGGTACCCACCCATGCACCCATTAAGTACCCAGCACCAGGAAACATGGGGGGGAATGGGGGCAGGAAAGGGGGGGGGACTAGGAAAATTGAAGGGAACGGGGTGTAGGGGATTGGTGAAAATGGGACAACTTTTTTGTACACCTCGGAAACTTGTTAGAGACGCACAGACATGGCATGGGTATGGATCCAAGTGTGCCTACCATCCACTCAACCATTGGTGGGGGTATCATCCCCTACTGATTAATTGTAGGCAGCCTTCCAAATAAGTGCAACAACAGCAGTACAAATCAATGAACCACTCTTCCTGTTCACAACACTGTTGAACTGGAGCAAAAAGGCGGCACGGTGTGTGTCCTCTTTCATGTCTTGGGGGCGGTTTCCCACAGCGCGGGCACAGCGCAGGCACAGTGCCAATTATTACACTGCTTATCCCGGGAGCACCCCTGAAAAACATCCCCCTACAGAAGCGGGCATGATCCATTTAAAACAGCATCGGTGCAGAATTAAGGACCCTGGGACCCGTGGCAAGCATCAGACTGAAAAAAAAAATCCCTGGTGTGGCTACCGGTGGTGGAAAACAGCCGACTTTTCGCACAGCGCGAGCACAGCGCGGGCACAGCACACGGTGCGCCCCCCTTGTTGCGTTTGTCGTGGACCACCTTCCGTGCACAACAGCGACACGCAACATCACGTGATGTGGCTGGAATAGGAATGACACGCCATGCAACAGCATACAACAGGGGAGGAGCAGCGAATATTTCCCCCCCAATAATCCAAAGTATGAAAATTGACCGTTGAAGTACCACTGGCAACTTCCAATCAGCTATTACCAACAAAGACCCGTTTCTTGGGCGTTTCAGCCCATAAACCCAAAAAGGGAGCACCAGGAATAACAGCAATCCCCCAGAGAGGACCAGGTGACAACGGCAACCACCCAGAGGGGACTAGGAAATACCAGCATGCATGCAGCGGCTACTTTGGTCACTACTTTGGGCCCAAGGCAAGGGGTAAAACGAAGAAAAATTACATTTGGCCCAATGGGCCCGGTGTGTGTACAACACTTCATTTCGGTCGACTTTAAGGGCCGAACGTTCTCACAGCCATGACTTGCAAGCATGTATAGTTTACAGTGCATAAACACTATCTCACTGTCCATGTTCGCTGGCATGTGGTTTGTATTCACTATTCTTCCAAAGATGGTGTCGCCATTCAACACTTGCTCTATGTATCTACGTACTGGTCATATGTCTGGTGCATAGCTGGCGTGAGTGTGGTGTGCCATCATGAAAGTTGACTGCATGTTATCACTGTACCTCATCTCCAAACCAAGTGTCTTCAAATTTTTCGAAGTCCTACTTTTCCCAATGAGAGTAGAATGAGAGTGTGGAATCCATGTGTGGGCTGAGCTGTTGGGGAACTATTCTCGAATCATCCGGGAGTCCATGTGAGAAACAAATAACAATATACAAGGTCGACTTAATATTCCCCGGTTGTGGGGGGCAGGTTTGGACCTAAGTGGATCGCAAAGTTTGTAGGGCCCCGCCACCGTCTCGTGAAAGGTTTATTTTTTTTGCAAAATGTAGTTCAATTCTAGGAGGTTTTGAGCCCCCAAGACGTTTTCAAAACTCTTTAAAATTGGCTTGCGACACACTTCAACGTCATATTATATTCAACATGCATATTTTCAACTGTGCAAACTTTTTGTTTTTGTTTTGCTTATGAATGGCTAGTTTTGCAAACACCCACTCTAGTGTTGCAAGCAATGTCATCTTGACGATGGCAACCTGCAAAAAATTCAAGATGTGAGCCGAAAAAGGCGAAAAAAAAGTTGATGTGTGTTTGGTTTTAGGGGAGGGCATGGTGGGGCAGGACAGACGCCAAATTGCGGTCCCACAACTTGGGTCCTAGTCTATTTGGCAAGCACGGCGAGAAACGGTGCACAAGAACAGCTGCTCACAAATGCATTAATAGGCTGAAACCAGCGTGAAAGACACAGTGGGACAGTCGGTCACAAATCTTCAACGAATCATTGTTTACCATCGCCCCATGCATAACTCATGCTAATTCTAACCTCACACCTTTCGCTGTTCCAAAGACTCGCTCAACATAGCAAATGTCCACGTTAGTAGACAGACATTCAATCACACATTAGAACTATTGACCACCAATGCCAGCATGCATCTACAGTACGCATGGTAGACCAGTCAGAAAGCACCTCTGCCGAACTCGACCCGGATGTGCAACGCATTGCCAAAGGCCAAAGCAGGCGTAATGCCAAAGTAGTGACTTGGACCGAACCAATTAAATGGCTACAAGCCGCTGAAATCTTGGACATACCCCGGATTTGCGATGCACAACCACACTCCTGAGGGCTGAGTGGGGACAATGTGCACAATGCAAAGCAAAAGAGCAAGGGCTCAACAGTGTCAATAGGACATCAGAATCTGTGTGACAAGCAGGCTATGAGAAGTCACGGCGTGGATTTAGTTCACTTGATTATCGCCTCAGGCTCACAGTTTTGAAATGCACATTCATTGGTTTCTACACTGTGGTGTGCTGCCTCCTCTATCCTGCCCACGTGCGCCCTTGTGTGTACCATTCCTTGACCTTGGACAGTGGAATCAAATCTACAAGGCCTCTGCTCTTAAATCGTACACGGATGTGTGTGTTCGTGCAGTCACAAAACTTCCTGCAGAACACAAAGGACGCCGATTTAGCAAATCTCCACAACAACAGAAAAGCCACATCATGTCAGGAGCCCATATCACATATCACGTGGCATGTGGGCTCTCAAAACATACTTGGCACTGCACAATGCACCACATGTTGACACACGCGAAATTTGGTTCTTTTGGTCGTTTTAAGGAGAGTACGAAAGAATTAAGACCTATTATTGCACTTGCCTTGCTATGCGTGTTTGGGTTTCTTGTGCACAATCCACAGAATCCGCAGGAGGGAGGAGGCGGGGAGGGCGTAGAATACGTGGAATCCACCGACGGTGATAGCTGCATCGGCTCATGCACGATCACCACCTTCTTTAGTCGACTGCACACCCACCAATCACCTTAGAATGCTTTGCCCATGGCCACAATGCGCGCTTTGCTTCTATGCTTCTTCGGGGAGTCGGAGGTGGGGGGTTACCCGAACCCCGATCCACAATTCGCATCAAACGGTGCGGGGGGGGGGGGGGGGGTCCCCAACTTTGATCCATGTTGATCCATTTTCAATGCGTCGATCCGTGTCTATTGGTGTACATAGTTTGTAATTATTTGAACGCTGTTGGCCTTGTTTTCTCTTTTTTCCAGGTGAGTTGCTTTGTTCTTTGTAGCATCATTTTTGGATAAAGAATTAATTTGGTTGCACAATTGTTGCATTAGCACAAACAAACTGAACCAAGTGTTTTTCGGGTTGCCAGCCGACACGGGGATGATGAGGTAGGGAGGTAGCAATCCTGGTCAGTGGGCACAAACAAGAAGTTGGCGAACGCCCAAAAACTATGAGGAACCCAATCCGTCTTATTTACTGCTCAGACTCTGGCAATCGTCAATGGAGGCCCATAAACAATGAGGAAGTACGATGGTTTTTCGGAATGCAAGTGGGTGCCAATTGTTCATCTTAGCCTATTTTGTCATCAAGGTAATGCTGTCGGATTCCAAGCACCTGCTTGTATCATTTCTGTCACGCTTTGCTCAAACTAGGATGGTTGGCGAATATCACGCAAAGTAGGCACAACCAAAGCTCCCCCATAGAAACAATAATCTCCGACAACAAACACCTTTCGCTGAGCTTGTGTTCGTTCTACTCCCCAACCGTTCCAGACACAAGTTATCGCCTGCTTGGTGCATGTGTGTGCACGTTGTGTGCTCTGTGTCCTCGCATGGGGGTACCCTTGCGTCCCGATTACCCCCATGGGGCTGTGGGGTTTATCTATTGGTTGATTGTTGGGACATGTTCTAGTAGGAGGCCATACTTGAGCACAGTGTTGGCCCACCATACACATGGATACCCCTTGCTCCAGAATTCATACACGCCATGTTGCGTGTTGTCCATGGTGTCGCTGATATGGGTGGAGTAAAACACACATTTTTTCGCCAGGGCCAGTGCCTTGGCATTGATCGAAAAAATGCTGCATCGTTTTAAAGCGTTTGAACCATGGTTGTGTGTAAAATCGATTTTCTTTGACCAGACACCAAATACACGCCAGTTGTGCCGAGGTAGTACCACAAATGGTGACACCACGCACTCTGTGAAAGATGTTGTAGACAACGAACAAATCGTTGTGGCAGACCTTGTACCGCAAACGCCTTGGTGTGTGTTGCATCTACATGGCACATTTCGATGCTTTTAGTGATGCATACCTAGGTTTCCCAATGTTTTCCTTTGGCTGAGCCTTCTACTAACCTGCTTGCCTAACCATGGGTGGGCCCACAGTGTTCGTTGCGGTGGGCTTTTCGTCACTTGGAGCCTACATTACACACAAAGTTGGTGTTCTTCGTAACTAAATTGGGCAACAAGGGCGAACTCCTCAGTTGGGCTTACACGCACGACAATGCATGGAGAAATGCCAAGAGGTCTGTTGAAGAAAGTAAACAGTGACATCTTTCGTTCACACATTGTTGTTACGCCCAATTTTCATGCTGTTGTGTGCACTATTTAAAACACTGTGTCCTGGAAAATCCATACAAACTGGCGTTCATGTGCAGAAGCACCACACCGAGAAACAATTTCACGAGCATCGGTTTGTGAACTCGTACCAACAATAGTGCAGATCAACATGTGGTGCCGTGTCACCCTTTTTGTTAAGCTAAGAGTGCTTGGCTGACAATGTGTTGAGCCTTCTGGCTGGGAACACTAACATGGGCATCCACCCAATATGTGGGTAACCTTTTGCTGTTAGTTCCTCGATTAGGTGTACACAATTGACATGGTTGGCTGCGTGTCGTGAGCGTAGAAGAGGCATTTTCGCAACATATTGGGAACCATACCCTACAAGACTGTGCGGTAGTTCACGGAATATGCACAACAAATCAGATTGGCAGCACTGGTGGCCAATCATCTAGTCTCAGCGCGCTGACACAAGACGCCGCCATGGGCGTCTTCAATTTTACAGCAAAAAATACTCGAAAAATACTCCAGGTAGCGTAGCTTTCCTCAGGCGAATCGGTTCCGCAGCCCTCCTATCACACAGGTATCCAACCATACCAGGTACGCTCAGCTTGTCCAAAGCCGCCTGCGCACCAGATTGGGGTGGTCAACGGAGAAATTATCTTTTTATTCCTGAACGGTATGCATGCGTTTTTTGTGGTAGATTGGTTCGTCAAACTAAGAGTTAAGTGGTTCTGCATTTGCGGTTGGTGTTTTGTGGGAGTGGCTTGATTCACCCGAGTGCAGGTACCTAACTTACTGCTACCTTCGGTTGTCTGAGTTGGTAAAGGAGAATGAGAAGAAGAAGGCGAGGGCTGTAGCAAAGGATCGTGAGAGTAAGCTTCGAGGTAGGCTTGTTGTGGCTAAGTTGTTGCCTAAGGATGTAGGTGATTTGACCGTAGAACACCTTGAGAAGGCCACTCGACGGTTGCGGCAGCGTGAGCCTGACCTTGTTGATTTTTTGCGCTGGAACGTGAACCGTGAGCAATTGATGAACCAATTGGAGGATTGGGTTGGCACTGACAATGTGTGTTGACCATTTCATGCTTCTTCTGTGCATACGAGTCTTGTGCTAGGGAGGGAGGGAGCCTTCTATGCCTTTCGTGTCCATCTTTTCATTTCGGAGGGACCCAGAAACAGGGGTCAGACAGGCAGCAAAAACCCCCCGGGACCCGGGCACGAGGCCACGCGACATCGACTCGAAAAGCACCTTTGAACCCTCCACCTAAGAGTTCGGGTCCCAAGCTCGCCATAGCAACTTTCGGAGGTGCTTTTCGAGCCATATAGCCAAAACGGTGGCCGGGAAGATTGAGTCCACGAAAAGCAGGGTTTCGGTAGCCCCTGGGCAGGTTTCGGACAAGCTGACCCGAGGGGGGTCTCTGACTCTGTCGACCCTGCTGGCGTCAACTATCGGTATCCCTGCCCCTCTGGCGCATATTCAACGGCCAGATCTATGCTGTGGTGGTTATTGAATCGGTTGCAGTCGGTTGCAGTGATCGGCAGGTTAAGGTTACCTTACACCAAGGTGGGAGATGGTTGGGAGAGGGTGGGAGATGGGTGGGAGAGGGTGGGAGAGGGTTGGGAGAGGGTTGGGAGAGGGTTGGAGAGGCGCACACAAGTGCACAGAACATGAAAGTGTCATCCACAGACATCCCCCCATACACAGGTATGTACGTTACCCAAACACCTTCTCCCCCAACGCAACGTCAGTACCAAAATCACTAGTTCCCGCAATGACAGAAATGTTCCCTTGTGTTTTTCTGGTTTTCTTTTGTATCACTGCTCGCCGTGTACTGCAACACCCAGACAAACCAACACCAGACGAAGCAAGACAAAGAAGGGAAAACAATACTTCATTCAAATGAAATGCTGCTTTTACCAGAATTTGTGGGAAAGTCTCAGAGCTAACTGTTTGCAGACCATCGAAGAACTATGGTACACGGGGTATCAAATCCTGGTGGGTCGGATCATTTACGCAAACCCCAATACAACATAACATATTTTCAACCCAGGACCCCCTCATGCGCCAAATCCGCTATCCTGATTGGTTCGGTGTAAACGCCCGGTCCACGCTTCGCTCACTGGCACCAGCCCCCGCTCGAAAATGTGTATACTACTCCACCCACATTACATACACCATGCACAACATACGACGCGCGGTACATGAGTTTCGACACAAGGGTTACCCACGAGCATGGTGGGCCAAGAGTTTCACCAAAGCTCTGCTGAGGTATGGCCTGCCACAACACCACGTCCCCAGGGTGAATCGGTGGATCACGCCCACAACCAGGGGGTTGCAGGGATGCTAAGGTACCCACCCCCCTTGCAGTGACCGTGTACATACACACACAGCATGTAGTGTCATGACCGGTTGTAGGAGTAGGATGCACAATGGCAAAATGAAAGGCATAATGCAATATGCACATTCCACATGTGGTTCTTTACTGTTGCAGCCAATTGGATTCATTTGTCCACTGATGAGTTTTGCTTTTGCCTGCTTGTGATCAACCAACCAAACCTCCTTCAATCAAGTTTTTTGGAAGACCATATACTAGAGTTACACCAATAGATACTCCAATGGACCAAGGGCTGATCGACAAGTGAGAAGGCATGGGGCACCAACAGTCATGGGTGGGGGGCCTATGTCACATGAAGGCTTCATGCATTGTGTAACGCCACATGGGCCCGCATGCACATTACATGACATGTCTGTCAGTGTCCCGCCGGGTAAGAGCCTCAGCTCAGTGCTAGAGGAAAAATCAGCCCTGGCAATGCGCCTGTTCAATGCAGTGTTTGGGATGGAGCTGCAACTGGAGCAATGGGGCACTCAAATAGATTTTCTGGGTGCCAAACTCTGCGATGTCTCAGGCCCAAACCCGATAAAAAAGAAGGGGCCAGCCACACTGGGGCTGTGAACCGGGCTCCTCTCCTCCCTCCAACGCATGATTGCAGCGGATGCGCCAAACGCCAAGCAAATGATACAGTCGTTCATTCCGAACGAAATTAAAGGATGTGCACACTATCATCTGTCAACAGCCACAGCGGCGCATAATGTCACGGAAGTCGAAACACTCATGGAACGCATGCAATACCCAATCAGTTGGTGGAAGCCGTTGATATGCAAAAACCGAGGAAAATGGGGTATCTAAACACACAGCGAAGGGATCACACGGTACATACCCCCACCATATGGTGGGGGTGTCATGGGACCGGGTGTGCACGAGGACACAAGGCATGCATGTGTGCAGAAGTGGCAAGATGGTACTGTACAGTACAGAAAAATAAACCAAGCATGTGACCAAGGTGAGCGGTGGCATGAGTGACATATAAAGGTGAACACATCGTATTCTTTGTCTGTACTCTCGCTGCAGATAGCTGCGGCTTGTGGCTTTTGTGTGTGTTGTTCATTTCTTCTTTGATTTGTGCACCGCGCCCGACTGCCCGTTTGTGCCACCTGACGAGGAGAGTCTTTTGACAAATTGAATAATAACACACGGACTAAGGCAGCAACGGCGAAAAGCTATAAACCCAATGCAACTTTTATGTAGCTTTGGTGTTACGTTGTGTGTCCTTTCTAAGTGTCTATTTTTTTTTGTCTAATGCACATGTGATGAGTGTTGTTCGTGTTGTACCCTCGTTAAGACAACTGCCTCACGTGCAAGTATTTGCTCAACCAACCAAGCGGACATCGATGACAAGGGAACTTGGGCAATAGTACTTTGCGCACGTGCTGGTGTATCTCACGGGAACAAGTTGATGCCCACCACCATCAATCTCCTCGTGTGGGCTCGATAAAAGTGTGAAACCATTACCAGTGCCCTGTGTGGTTTTGCTAATGAAGAAGCATAAAGTGCAGGACCCGATAGAACAGTGCGCTCTTATGGTACGAGAAATCCTAAGACACGACACCCACGCGTCTCCGTTCTTCGCGAAGCAACTGAGTAGATGTTTGTCGCTATTGTGGCAGTACGGGTGGGAAATGACGTCCCCGTGAGATTGTGTCGATGAAGCTCCAATCTTATGGGTTTGATTTTGGTGAATGCGGTACAGCATATAGGGCCTTGACATTGGTCCGATGACTTGTGCTGTTAATTCCGTCCCCCGACTCCCGTGGTGCACACTGAATGCTGCGAGCCCAATTGGTACATACCGACCATGACCACTGGATGGGGTTGGTGCCCTGCAATACACCACATGGCCCACATGTACCATGATGCTCACCTACTTTTTCCATGTATGTCACCTATTTTTAGGCCATCTCTGACCCATGTAGGGACCCTGTTGTTGAACGTTGAGATCCGTGCACACGATGCACCATGTGTGACCAACGGCATGAGGGAGGCCGGGATCCGAGCACGGGATGCTCCACGTGTGACCGGCTGATATGCGTGTACCTGGATCCGGGCACACGATGCCCCAAGTGTGACCTACGCGCTATGGCTGAGATCCGTGCACATGATGCGCCATGTGTGACCAGCCTACATCCACACCAACTATTACCTACACACAACGAGCCGCGGTCGGGTGCAATACCAACCGGGACTTTGCGATAATGGTCTGTATGTTTTTTGCCCGAGCCAAGGAAGTGCCACTAACCGCCATGGAGGCAAGGGCGAACGGCCTAGTTTCGTGTCACCCCTACAAGGACTTTTTTCTTAAGCCTTGTTTTGTTGCCGGTGCACAACGTCACTACAGTAGGCGACCTGCTTGTGTTTTTCGGTAATGAGAAAAAAAGATAGAGTGATGACAATCAAGCTGATGATTCGATCCCTATTGGTACGGGAGTGGTGCAAACCCTGCCGGCTAACTAGTTAACTAGAAGGCCTGGGCCACATATCCAACTGTTCGGAGGCCTTCCGGCACCCTTTGCCTATGCCTACGCCCCATACCGCCTTCTCTTGTGTGCTTCCGCCCACGCCGCCGAGCTTCGCTAGAATGAACTGGATGCAGTTGAAGTGTACCAAACATGCATAAATTCATCGTACTTGTGGCCATGGAATTTTTCCAGAAGCCATGACCGCTAACCGCTTCCCGGTACTTAGAGTCAAATGGATTTATTTTCCCACATCCATAATAAGGGTGGTGGAAAAACTCTGGATCATGTTGGACCCAGATGGATAGACCCACTTTTTCACCACTTGTCTTTTCATGACCTCATGCTTTTTGTGCATTGGGACTTGCTGTGCAACGACCAATTCGTACATTTCACGGCCACTTGACCAACAACATGGAGTACTGATGGTAAGGTCGGCTTTAGCGCAATATGCATGTCGTAGTTTTCTTCTCCTTTGCATGCCTTGTGCTTGTGCTTCGTGAAGTAATAGCCTAGTACTAATGAGCAAACGGATATCAATGTTGTTACACCCAACACGCATGCACCTCATAGGGGGTGTTTTTGAGGGGCTTGTGTGTGTGCCAACACAAACTACCGCTTGATGTGGATATGTGATGCCACGGTCATACTTTTGGTAACCTTTCGTAGGCTCCGGCCATTTGTGATATGTTCTCCGTGTGGTAATTGCGCCTTGACGTCGCCCTACCTGTGCCCCCAAAAAGCGTTTTGTGTAAGCATGGTGGGTTTCCCCTCTCAAGATTGCAATGTTTGCGACCAATTTTTTCCCTACATACCTTCATTGCACTAAGGAAACAGCGGAGGCGCAAGTGAAGGTTTTGTGGACAGACTAGTGGGGAAGGGGGGCAATGGGGAGTTGGCCTCTCCCTAGCCAGTGTTCAGTTGTGAGTTTGGAAACAATGGCCACAGGTTTACAGAGGATAGTGCCTTGTATTGGTGTTCGCGAGGGAAAGAGAAATGACTTGTCAACTTATTATTGGGCCACGATGTAGCGTTTGTTTGCATACCCTTGCCTTGGAGGTTTGGCGTGTCGTATTTGGAGGGTTGTTGGAAGTACCCTCCATGAGCCTAAAGCCAAACTCCCATAGTTTACTGGTTGTCCCCATGGAACCTGTGGTCTGTTTGTTGCAAGCTCGGAGAGTATCTCTCAACTCGTAAGCGGCGGGAAGCTCTTTATGGCATTGCCGGCAATGCATGGCGTCTTTTTTCCCGTCAAGCGAGCAGCACTTTCTTGATGCAGGGTTGTAGGCAAACAATAGAGCGAAAAGCACGTTCCCGTTTTCACAGCGTGTTTTTCGCACACCCATTCGCATCATCCCTCCTGCCCACTCCTTGTTGAAGTCATGTGCCTTTGGGTGGGTGTCATCCAGTAGCTCTTGGAGGTGGGGGTGATAAACAAGGCCAGTCTACCAAAGGTTCCACTATCACCTTCGATGAGCTCACCCTAATGAGGTCTTCACGCCCCCTCCCTCACTTCCACGTGGCCAGTGTCCTGCTCGTTGGATGCATGTCCTTCCAGAGAGTGTCTCTCTCGAGCATGAACGACTCCTTCAGTCCCTCGTCGGAGCGCGCGCTCATCAGCCCCACGAGGGAGCGCCGCAGCGAGCGCACGCAGAGTGACACCGGGGAACCGGACCCTCCGCCCCAGGAGGACCCGCCCGCCGGCACCGCCGAGTGCCAAGTGCTCGATGTGTCGGATGCCGAGGGCGGGGAGGGGCCCCCGCAGGGCCTAATGCGGAAGATGAGCCGCCGCCTGAGCAAGGGCTGGACGGCGGAGAGCTTCCGGAACGTCCCGGCGGAAGGCTTCGTGAGGCGCATGAGCCGCCGCCTGAGCAGGGACAGCGGTGGCCTGGGGGACGACCACCCGCTGCGTTTCGCGGGGCTGCCGCAGGCCGGTGAGGGTTCGCAACGGACGAGTGGCCGGTCGTCGAGCGCGGGCCTGGGGGCGGGCGCGTGCGACCGGCAGAGCACCACCGATGCGGACGGCGGCCTGCCCACAAGCCCCACGGAGCTGCTGGGCCCCAGTGCAGTGCCGCTGGCAAGCCCCCTGGAGGTAGGGAACCCACTGGGGGTGGGGAGCCCCATGGAGGTGAGGCTCCTGTCCACGGCCTCGTTCGTGGTGTCCCCGGGGCTCGACCCCGCGCCCGTCTTCTCTCCCAAGGCCGCCCCCCCCGCCCCGCCCCGCACCCCGCGGCCGGGCCGCGGCGGGCTGCTGCGCTGCTGCCGGGGGCGGGTCGCCCCGAGCCCCAACGCGCGCGCCACGCGCGACCCGTCGCGCGCGCCGTGGCCGTGGCAGCGGCTCCTCTGCTGCTCGGGGCTGGGGTGGCTGCTCGGGGCCGTGGCCGGGGCCGCGGTCTGGCGCGGCATCGGCCTCGGGCTGTTCTGGGGCGTGCTGCTGTGCGCGGCGGTCGCGGCGCTGCTCGGCCTGTGCCAGTGCCTGGGCCGCCACGAGTGGCCGGCGGCGTGCGGCTGCCAGCTGCTCTGCCTCCTGCTGCTGTTCCTCGGGGGGGGCTTCACGGCGTTCTCCTACTGGTCCTGCATCGTCCTGCCCATCGCCGAGCTCGGGGCGGTCGCGGGCGCGGCCGGGCACGCCGTGGCCCGGCAGGCGACCCAGCCGCCCGCGGCGCGCGCCCGCGCCGCCGCGGGCCTCGTCCGCGTGGCCAGCCTCAACCTGTTCCTGCGGGCGAACCCCATCGCCGACAACTGGACCCGGGCGGAGAACGACTTCAAGAACGAGCGGCTGGAGGCGTTCCTCGAGCGGCTGGACGACTATGACGTGCTGCTGCTGCAGGAGGTGTGGCCCACGTGGGACGAGGGCCGCAAGGTCCGGCTCATCCACGCGGCCCAGGCCCGCGGGTTCCGGTTCTTCGTGCGGTCGGGGTGCCTGGGGCGGCCGGTCAGCGGGATGCTGCTGATCCTGTCGCGCCACGTGGTCACGCAGGCGGACGAGCTCGTCTTCGAGGAGGCGGTCGGGTCCGACAGCCTGGCCACGAAGGGGGTGCTGTGGGCGCGGGCCTTCATCAACGGCCACGAGGCGTGCCAGGTCGGTTCCCGGACGCGCGAGGCAGTGGCAGGGCACGCGGACGCATGGGAACGGGGCCGGTGGAAGGAACTCGGGCGGAAAGGCATCATCAGACTCGTGTTTCAGATCGATTGGCGTGACAATGCCGCTTGCCCGTGTCGTCTGCTTCTGGCATTGGCGATCGTGTGCACATCCACACACACACACACACCCTCTCTCTCTGTTCCTCTGCCTTTTTGTTTCTCTGTTTGCCGTGATGTGCACATCCACACACACACACACACACACACACACACACACACTGACACTGTGGAGCTTTTGCTCGTTGCCTTTGGCATTGCGTTGCACACACACACGCGCGCCCGCACACACACACACACACACACACACACACGCACACGCACACGCACACGCACACGCACACGCACACGCACACGCACACGCACACGCACACGCACACGCACACGCACACACACACGCACACGCACACGCACACGCACACGCACATTGGCGATCGTGTGCACATCCACACACACACACACACACACACACACTCACTCACTCACTCACTCACTCACGGTCCCCCTCTCTCAGTCACGCACATCTCTTTCTCTCTCTCTCTCTCTCTCTGTGTGTGTGTGTGTGTGTGCGTGTTGTGTCCGTTTCTCTCTCGCTCTCTCGCTCGGTCGCTCGGTTGCTCGCTCTCTTTGTGCATTTCCTTCCTCCCTCCCTCCCTCCCTCCCTCCCTCCCTCCCTCCCTCCCTCCCTCCCTCCCTCCCTCCCTCCCTCCCTCCTCCCTCTCTCCCTCTCCCTCCCTCCCTCCCTCCCTCCCTCGCCCCCCCCCTCTCTCTGTTCATCCGTCCGTCTGTCTGTCTTTTCAGCGTCTGAGTTTTCGGATGGATGCCATGGATAGCTCGCCATGGATAACTGAACGGCTCGGAAAACTGACCCTGTGTGTTGTCCGCAATGTGCCTGTGGATTACGTGCTGATGGTTGCGCACAACTTATCGGCAGCAGTGCACGAGGTGCCGCAGCGCTTCTCGCACTCTCACCTCGTGGACTGTATTGCCCGGTAGCAAAGTGTATTCAGAGCCCCATGTGACGTGGGCGAGGCCTTTCCTCCCCTTCAGCACGATTCTGGCGCGGGTTGTTTATGCGGCTGCCATGCGGCATGCGGCAGACCATCTGGTCTCCGTGTGGCCGATCAGTCCCCCTCTGCCTCGTGACCTGCGGCTCAGGGCTGTGGATCCACATCACGTCCGGCGGTGGGGGAAGCCGGTCGCCATCTTGGATGACCTGCTAACAAAGCGGATCGCGGCGGGACGCGGGAACGTGAAGGGTTTTCATGAGCCAAAGGGCCTCAGTCAGTGGCCCAAACCATCACTAGCAAAGGGTCGTGGTCCGTCTGTCCGTCCGTCCGTCCGTCCGTCGGTCGGGCCGTCCGTACGTCCGTCCGTCGGTTGGTCGGTCCGTCGGGCCGTCCGTCCGTCGGTCTGTCTGTCTGCGCGCGCGCGTCTCTCTTCCGTCAGCTCCGCGGCCGAGCTCCTCTTCGCCCCAGGGGGGTCCTTAAGGGACGAGATTTTTTTTTTTTGCTAAGGACAGCCCTTAAAGGACCGCCCCAAGGGACCACCAACCGCCAACCGATAACTCCCATCAACTGCTAACCGCCACCAACCGCCAACCACCAACCGCCACCAACCGCCAGCCACCAACCGCCCCCAACCGCCAGCGGCGACCAACCGCCAACTGCCAACCACTGCCAACCGCCTCCAACCACCAACCGCTAGCCACCAACCGCCGGCAACCACCACCAACCGCCACCAACCGCCAGTTGCCAACTGCCAACCGCCAACCGCCGCCAACCGCCAACCGCCAACTGCCACCAACCATGGTTGAGCACATGGAGTGCCCGCGGGCTTTGTTGGGAAAACTGGTACCGGAACACTTTTTTTTTTCCCGTTAAGTACACCCCTGCTTCGCCCGCCGCACGCCGCCGCATCCCCCTCCCCCGCGTGCAGGTCGACCTGTTCAACACGCACATCCAGGCGTCGGAGCGGGACGGGGGCGTGGCCCTGCGCTGGCGCCAGATCGGGGCCCTGGGCGCGTACGTGCGCCGGACCCTCGCCGCGTCCGCGGCCCCTGCCGTCGTGGCGGGGGACTTCAACGTCGAGGGCCGGACCGCACTGGACGACGGCCGCCCGAACCGCCTGTACCCCCGCATCGTCCGGGCGCTGGCCCTCAACGAGAGCGGCTGGGGGCTGGCCAACGTCGTGGCGGACGACCACAACGGGACCATCCCCGCCACGTCGCTGGGGGAGGTCCCCGCCTCCAAACTCCTCTGGCCCCTCAACGCCAGCGAGGGCCGCGGCATCGACTACGCGTTCTTCGCGCGCCCGGACGCGGCGGCCGACGGGGCGCTGGCGGTGCGGCCCGTGCCCGGGACCGCCGGGGTGGACGTCCTGGCGGTGGAGGGGCGCCCCTTCAGCAGCATCTCCGACCACTGGGCGGTCACATTCACGCTGTCGTGCCCCGCAAGCGCGGACGCGGAATGAGCCCGGCGTCTCGGGCCCGGGAGGGCCCGCACCGGACGCCCGCGGCGTCCTCGGCGCGCGCGCGCGCCCCCGGGGACGGTCGGGCGCGGGCGACCCCCCGGCGGTTGCAGGTCGGGTTCCCTTGGTAACCGACCGACCGGGAGGGCGGTCCGCTGTGCACCGGTGGTGGGGGATGGGCTGGCGGGACTGTGGTGAGCGCTGGGCCATCCCCCGGTCAGCGACGCCCTTCAAGGCCCAGTGGGTGTCCCAACGGCCAAGGGATCCTGGTCACACACACACACACACACACACACACTCTCTCTCTCTCTCTCTCTCTCTCTCTCCCGTTGATGCCGAGGGATGACGAGAGCACCCCCTCATCTCAGACCTCATTCATGTCATTCGCGCCCTCCTTCCCGTCCCCGTGCCTCCGTGTGTTCACAAGCCGCCGGCGCTTGTGAGCGCCGCCTCCTGCGATGCCGCCTCGCCATTGACCAAACTGGATTTCTTTGCGTCTGTGCTCCACTAATGCCCCATGGACTTGCTCATTGTGGCAGTGGTGGTTGGCGACGGTGGCGGGATGTGGCGCGCGCGCGCCCCCCGTGGGCTGGCCAATCGGCTGCGCGGGCAGACAGTTGACCTACACCGATGCCCGTTTTCATCCCTCGTCCGGGTACCTGAAGGTGAGGGACTGGGCAGGCCCGGGATGAGGCTTACCCGCCTCCGCACTGTCAACAAGAGCACCGTGAGCTGCATGCGTTGTGGGCAACAAGGAAAGCACGTTGCGCAGCTGCGCTGCGTGGCCGTCCTGCTTCTCCTCACCACAGGGCGACCTGAAAATTGCTCTGCGGGGGGGGGCTGACATGGACGCCCGCCGAAGGAGGGGGGGGTGTTGGAGAAATGGGGTTCCGTGTCGGGCCCTTTGCTTTGTGTAAGAATGGATGTTGGCGCCGAAGGCGCCCTCCCAAGATGGCCCCCGAGGAGAGCAAACGCTTGGGCCACGTCCGCCTGTCTCTCAGCCGACGTCGGAGGGTTCTTCGACAATCCGCCGGAGGAGTTGCTGGTCCGATGGTATCAGGCCGCGGCGTACACGCCCTTCTTCCGGGGCCATGCACATTTGGGTGTGTACTGCCTGCCCGAGGCCTCGATGCATGCTGTGCATATGTGAAAGGGGCGACCTGAAAATTGCTCTGCGGGGGGGGGGGGGGGGTGACATGGACGCCCGCCGAAGGAGGGGTGGGGGGTTGGAGAAATGGGGTTCCGTGTCGGGCCCTTTGTTTTGTGTAAGAACGGATGTTGGCGCCGAAGGTGCAGAAACACAAATTTTGGCCCGAAAAAGTTTTTTCCACCAATAATTTCTCCCCCACATTTGAGTAGTCAAAATGATCAGCGCGACGTGGGTATCATTTTGAGCCATAGATGTTGGATTGACCCCCCCCCCCCCCGGCACGGCAGGTCGGGCACCCCCGCCCTGAACCCCCCCTCCCGTCACGGCGGCCAAGGAGGCGGGGGGGGGCTTCCGTGTCACCCCCCCCCCCCCGCAGAGCAATTTTCTTCCCGCCCAGAAAGGCGCCCAGCGCCGTGTTTGACCAGGCCTCTGTTTTGGCACTGCGCCTGACGCGATCCAGTACACTCGGACCGCCTTGACCGGTGCCCTGTTTGTCGCGCGCGCCGTGTGTGAGCCTCCGTCGGCACATGGCACCGGGTGTCCCCGCGGAGCTCCGGGGGTGCGTCCCGGGGTGCTCGACGCAGCGCAGTCCAGCGGGTGAAGAACGGCCCCGCGGTCCCGTGCCGGGCACCGACAGGGCGGCCGGGGGGGGGGGGGGGGGCGAGCGCCAGGAACAAGGCTCGGCGCCCTGACACGTCACGGCCCAACGGGTCGTGTCCGAAGCGCCCTCGGACCCCACGCCTCTGACCTGCACCCTCGGGTCCGTACTGCCTTCGCGTGGCGTTTGGCAGTATCCCTCTGGACACGGTACTGTCCGTCTCCGATGTGCCACCGAGGCCCCGCCAGCGCCTGCGCTGAGGCAGGCCGCGTGCGCAGCGGAGCGGCCGGCACCGGCGGTTGCGGCGGGTGGCGGACGGCGGTTCGCGAATGACGGACGTCGGTTGGTGGTCGGCGGACGTGACGGGGCAGTGGTGCTCCCCCCTCCCCCCTCCCCCCGGGCCGCCCAGTGCGGCATTGAGGGGGCCAGAGTGCTCATATGTGATGGTCCGGTAGTCAACACCGCGCTCTGAGGGGCCCAGAATCTTGGCAGGCACAATACTGCCACCGTACCGTTTGAAATTTGACAACAGCACCATCTGTGTACGTGTCAATATGATCAACATTCATGGCTCAAATTGCGAAAAACTCAAGTGTTCTGCATAATATAGGGTACAGTGGTGTGCCTTGGATGCCAGAAATCTGAAGTACACAACAATGCATCCCCTGAGGGGGGTGCGCTGTGCACCGGCGGTGGGGGTGGAGGAGGGAATTTATGAAGTTTTACCAAATTTTACTGAGCTTTACCAAATACCCGAAGTTGTGGGGTGAGGCGTGCCCTCGTCGCTTCTGACTGCTCTGCTGGTCATCGTTTTCTTGTCCCAATCAATCCAACGAGCCTCCCCGCCCCCCCCCCCCCCCACCCGCCGCCGTCCTTTTGGTAAGAATGCAGAGCGCCGTCACTCCAACAACGACGCCTCCTTGTCCAGCCCCGACACGACCGGCCTCTGGAGTGTCGTGGGTGCCCGAACCCCTGCCTCCTGCGCCTGCCGTCTGCACTCGCACAGTGCGAGCGACTGAAGGAAGGGGCCATCACGAGGCCTCCCCCCGCGCTAGCAGCGGCACGGAGGTGTGCACTGCCCCCGCCCGGAGCCCAGGCAGTGCCACACCGTTTGCTGGCCGGCCGTGCCTCAGGGCCCGCGACGATCCCCGGCTCCGAGGAACACCCCCTGTGCGTCGGACCGACGCCGTCTGCGTGTGGCGCACGCGCCCCCCCCCCCCCCCCCCGAGGGGGCACACCCCCTGTGGGCCTGGCCTTTGCGACCCCCGGCACTCAAGAACGAGGGGCCTTGTGTCAGGGGACCCATCGGGCTGCGGCGCGCGAGAGGTCGCCCGCAGACAAACCGGTGGCATGCCCCCCCCCTCCCACCACCCCGCCAGCCCCCCATTGGATGCCCCAAAGGCAGGGAAGTATTAGAATGGCCGTACACCAGAGTAGGAGGGGGGCTACCCCCCCTCCCCCCCTGGACCCCATTCCCCCCCCCCATTCCAGACCAAAGTGACCATCGTGGGAAAAAACGAAAGGTACAATCGGGAAAATCTTGCCGGGCCGTTTTTGGTACACAAACTGTTGGGTCCCAGACCCCCCAGTCCAATACTTCCCTGCCCAAAGGGACCACACACACGCGCGCATGCGCACTTCATACCCATAGCGATGAAACCAGACGTAGGCTCAACGCAAAGATGTGCCTCCAAAGTTTGGAGATCGGTGCCAATGCCTTCCTCCTGCAGATCCAGCCCATGGAGGTGCTCAAAAAACTGTTGGAGGTGGGGCAGTTGCAGGGCCCTCGAGCCTATACCGACCAGGTTATCACGGAATCGGAATGGCACAGTCGCGCGCTCACGCACGCGCACACGTGCGCACACGCGCACACGCGCGCGCACACAGACAGACAGGCAGACAGACACGCACGCACGCATGCACACACACACACACACACACACACACACACACACACACACACACACACACACACACACACACACACACACACACACACACACACACACACACACACACACACACACCCACGCACGCACGCACGCACGCACGCACGCACGCACGCACGCACGCACGCACGCACGCACGCACGCACGCACGCACGCACGCACGCACGCACCCACGCACGCACGCACGCACGCACGCACGCACGCACGCACGCACGCACGCACGCACACACGCACGCACGCACGCACGCACGCACGCACGCACGCACGCACGCACGCACCCACGCACCCACGCACCCACGCACCCACGCACCCACCCACCCACCCACCCACCCACCCACCCACCCACCCACCCACCCACCCACCCACCCACCCACCCACCCACGCACGCACGCACGCACGCACGCACGCACCCACGCACGCACGCACGCACGCACGCACGCACGCACGCACGCACGCACGCACGCACGCACGCACGCACGCACGCACGCACGCACGCACGCACGCACGCACGCACCCACGCACGCACGCACCCACGCACCCACGCACGCACGCACCCACCCACCCACCCACCCACCCACCCACCCACCCACCCACCCACCCACCCACCCACCCACCCACCCACCCACCCACCCACCCACCCACCCACCCACCCACCCACCCACCCACCCACCCACCCACCCACCCACCCACCCACCCACCCACCCACCCACCCACACACACAACGCCCGGTGTCGAGCTGTTTCCGCGACTTTTGGAGAGGTGGCTCACCGGCAACGCCGGGTCTTGTCGCTCACCTCTGTGCACAGAGCGCGCAGGCCCTGGATCGGCTGACCTGTTTTGGCAACGTTTGGAGAGGTGGCACCGCGGCCCCGGCCCTGTCCTGCCGCTAAGCGAACCCTCGTCTGCACAGGACTTTAATCGGCGACTTTGTGCTACTGTTGTGTAGTGCAATGACCCTCCCCCCGGGGGGGGGGGGTGATCCGTAATGTCTTGACCACCACAACCCGCCGCCATGGAGAAACAGAAATGGTGGGGTCAAGACAGCGGCTTGGCGGGCCTTCATGAGAAGAAGGAGAAGACCGACACTGCATCATGCGGTGAAGGATAAACGGGTGACTGTCCTGGGCCCCGTAAAGCAACCAGAGATGGACTTTATGTCACACAGGGGGGTGATTGGCCGGACATTTTGGGGGGGGGATTATAAGGGGGGCAGGGGGGAGTTGCGCCGGATGAAAGACAGCACCTGCCCGCATGGACGCGGGGCGCTGTGGGCGGGATGGGGTGTAGGGCTCGTGCCGACCCCCACCCACCGTACCATCCCCCCCCCCCCTGAGGGGTGAGGGATTTGGCAACGTTTGGAGAGGTGGTACGGCGGCCCCGGCCCTGTCCTGCCGCTCAGCGAACCCTCGTCTGCACAGGACTGCAGGACTTTGATCGGCGACTTTGTTTGGGCAACTTTTGGAGCGATGGAATTGGGCAATTCCACTTTCTGGTGCTCCGTGAAGATCGCGTTTCTTCCCTGCGATTTGGGGCTCGGGGATGGTGTTTCGGCGGTAATGATGACTGGCCTGCAATTCGATCCCCCCCCCCCCCCCAACACTTCTCATGCCCCAGTCTGCCCCTTGCTTCGCGTTCTGACCTGTCGCACCGCGTGTGTTGTCCCGCCGCGCCTGCACACACCGCCCCTTGCCAGAGCGACAGGAGGCGTTCCTTCCGTCACCTTTTGGAATGCTGGCGTTGCTCTCGTTGTCTGCCGCTCTGCGAGGCCGGGGTGTGGGCATGCCGGCGCGTCCTCGACATCTTTGTTCCTTGGCCCGAGGGACGGTCGCAGGAAAAAGAGATTGTGGGGTGCGTCAGGGATCGGCTTGAGGGCGAGGGGGTGGGGGGGGGGGCGTCATTTCCATCCCAACTGCTTCTAACTGCTGCCAACCGCTCTCCAACCGATGTGTAGCTGCCAGCACCTTCCCCACAACCGCGATTCCAAATGCCTTTGACCGCTTCTGCGGCCGCTCCGGAAATCAGCCTCCGGCCTCGTGCCCCCTCAAGTGCCTATGCGGCACCCCCTCTCTGCCCCCCGTGCGGCAATAGCGCAGGGCGTTGGCAGCTCGTCACGGGGTGGCATGTCTGATCACTAAGGGCGATGACTGAACAGATTGGCCGCCAGCCTGTTGTGGCATGTCCCAAGGAGTCGGGGGGATTGGGGTGCTGCCATGGTAGCCACCGCCCCCTCCCCTGGGGGGGGGGGGGGGGGGCGGCGGCACTTTGACAACAGAGGGGGGATACAATAATGACAACAGGGGGGGGGGATACAATAATGACAACAGGGGGGGGGGGATACAATAATGACAACATGGGGGGGGGGGATACAATAATGACAACAGGGGGGGGATACAATAATGACAACAGGGGGGGATACAATAATGACAACAGGGGGGGGGGGTACAATAATGACAACAGGGGGGGGGATACAATAATGACAACAGGGGGGGGATACAATAATGACAACAGGGGGGGGGGATACAATAATGACAACAGGGGGGGGGATACAATAATGACAACAGGGGGGGGATACAATAATGACAACATGGGGGGGGGGATACAATAATGACAACAGGGGGGGGGGGGGATACAATAATGACAACAGGGGGGGGGATACAATAATGTCAACAGGGGGGGGGATACAATAATGACAACAGGGGGGGGGGATACAATAATGACAACAGGGGGGGGGATACAATAATGACAACAGGGGGGGGGGGGATACAATAATGACAACAGGGGGGGGGGATACAATAATGACAACAGGGGGGGGATACAATAATGACAACAGGGGGGGGGGGGATACAATAATGACAACAGGGGGGGGGATACAATAATGACAACAGGGGGGGGGGGGATACAATAATGACAACAGGGGGGGGGGATACGCTAATGACAACAGGGGGGGGGGATACAATAATGACAACAGGGGGGGGGATACAATAATGACAACAGGGGGGGGGGGGGATACAATAATGACAACAGGGGGGGGGGATACAATAATGACAATAGGGGGGGGGATACAATAATGACAACAGGGGGGGGGGATACAATAATGACAACAGGGGGGGGGATACAATAATGACAACAGGGGGGGGGGGATACAATAATGACAACAGGGGGGGGGATACAATAATGAC
This sequence comes from Eutreptiella sp. 'Long Island Sound 2002', assembly GCA_964036045.1. Classification (NCBI taxonomy): domain Eukaryota; phylum Euglenozoa; class Euglenophyceae; order Eutreptiales; family Eutreptiaceae; genus Eutreptiella; species Eutreptiella sp. 'Long Island Sound 2002'. The sequence continues at coordinate 6,264 of CAXIWF010001084.1, read as the reverse complement.
AACAGGGGGGGGGGATACAATAATGACAACAGGGGGGGGGGGATACAATAATGACAACAGGGGGGGGATACAATAATGACAACAGGGGAGGGGGGGGATACAATAATGACAACAGGGGGGGGGGGAGGGATACAATAATGACAACAGGGGGGGGGATACAATAATGACATCAGGGGGGGGGGATACAATAATGACAACAGGGGGGGGGATACAATAATGACAACAGGGGGGGGATACAATAATGACAACAGGGGGGGGGGGGATACAATAATGACAACAGGGGGGGGGGTACAATAATGACAACAGGGGGGGGGGGGATACAATAATGACAACGGGGGGGCGGGTACAATAATGACAACAGGCGGGGATACAATAATGACAACAGGGGGGATTCAATAATGACAACAGGGGGGGGGGGGATACAATAATGACAACAGGGGGGGGGGGATACAATAATGACAACAGGGGGGGGATACAATAATGACAACAGGGGGGGGATACAATAATGACAACAGGGGGGGGGGATACAATAATGACAACAGGGGGGGGATACAATAATGACAACAGGGGGGGGGGGGGATACAATAATGACAACAGGGGGGGGGGGGGTACAATAATGACAACAAGGGGGGGGATACAATAATGACAACAGGGGGGGGATACAATAATGACAACAGGGGGGGGGATACAATAATGACAACAGGGGGGGGATACAATAATGACAACAGGGGGGGGGATACAATAATGACAACAGGGGGGGGGGGGGATACAATAATGACAACAGGGGGGGGGGGGGATACAATAATGACAACAGGGGGGGGGGATACAATAATGACAACAGGGGGGGATACAATAATGACAACAGGGGGGGGGGGGGGATACAATAATGACAACAGGGGGGGGGATACAATAATGACAACAGGGGGGGGGGGATACAATAATGACAACAGGGGGGGGGGGGGGATACAATAATGACAACGGGGGGGGGGATACAATAATGACAACAGGGGGGGGGGGGATACAATAATGACAACAGGGGGGGGATACAATAATGACAACAGGGGGGGGGGGGATACAATAATGACAACAGGGGGGGGGGGATACGCTAATGACAACAGGGGGGGGGGGGATACAATAATGACAACAGGGGGGGGGATACAATAATGACAACAGGGGGGGGGGGGGGGATACAATAATGACAACAGGGGGGGGGGATACAATAATGACAATAGGGGGGGGGATACAATAATGACAACAGGGGGGGGGGATACAATAATGACAACAGGGGGGGGATACAATAATGACAACAGGGGGGGGGGGTACAATAATGACAACAGGGGGGGGGATACAATAATGACAACAGGGGGGGGGGATACAATAATGACAACAGGGGGGGGGGGATACAATAATGACAACAGGGGGGGGGGATACAATAATGACAACAGGGGGGGGGGGGGATACAATAATGACAACAGGGGGGGGGGGAGGGATACAATAATGACAACAGGGGGGGGGATACAATAATGACATCAGGGGGGGGGGGATACAATAATGACAACAGGGGGGGGATACAATAATGACAACAGGGGGGGGGATACAATAATGACAACAGGGGGGGGGGGATACAATAATGACAACAGGGGGGGGGTACAATAATGACAACAGGGGGGGGGGGATACAATAATGACAACAGGGGGGCGGGTACAATAATGACAACAGGGCGGGGATACAATAATGACAACAGGGGGATTCAATAATGACAACAGGGGGGGGGGGGGGGATACAATAATGACAACAGGGGGGGGGGGGATACAATAATGACAACAGGGGGGGGGATACAATAATGACAACAGGGGGGGGATACAATAATGACAACAGGGGGGGGGGGATACAATAATGACAACAGGGGGGGGGATACAATAATGACAACAGGGGGGGGGGGATACAATAATGACAACAGGGGGGGGGGGGTACAATAATGACAACAGGGGGGGATACAATAATGACAACAGGGGGGGATACAATAATGACAACAGGGGGGGGGGATACAATAATGACAACAGGGGGGGATACAATAATGACAACAGGGGGGGGGGGATACAATAATGACAACGGGGGGGGGGATACAATAATGACAACAGGGGGGGGGTACAATAATGACAACAGGGGGGGGGATACAATAATGACAACAGGGGGGGGATACAATAATGACAACAGGGGGGGGATACAATAATGACAACAGGGGGGGGGGATACAATAATGACAACAGGGGGGGGGGATACAATAATGACAACAGGGGGGGGGGGTACAATAATGACAACAGGGGGGGGATACAATAATGACAACAGGGGGGGGATACAATAATGACAACAGGGGGGGGATACAATAATGACAACAGGGGGGGGGATACAATAATGACATCAGGGGGGGGATACAATAATGACAACAGGGGGGGGGGTACAATAATGACAACAGGGAGGGGGATACAATAATGACAAGAGGGGGGGGATACAATAATGACAACAGGGGGGGGGATACAATAATGACAACAGGGGGGGGATACAATAATGACAACAGGGGGGGGATACAATAATGACAACAGGGGGGGGGGTACAATAATGACAACAGGGGGGGGGATACAATAATGACAACAGGGGGGGGGATACAATAATGACAACAGGGGGGGGTACAATAATGACAACAGGGGGGGGGATACAATAATGACAACAGGGGGGGATACAATAATGACAACAGGGGGGGGGTACAATAATGACAACAGGGGGGGGGTACAATAATGACAACAGGGGGGGGGTACAATAATGACAACAGGGGGGGGGGGGATACAATAATGACAACAGGGGGGGGGATACAATAATGACAACAGGGGGGGGGATACAATAATGACAACAGGGGGGGGCGGGATACATAATGACCACAGGGGGGGGGGGATACAATAATGACACCAGGGGGGGGGGGATACAATAATGACAACAGGGGGGGGGGATACAATAATGACAACAGGGGGGGGGGGTACAATACTGACAACAGGGGGGGGGTAAAATAATGACAACAGGGGGGGCGATACATAATGACAACAGGGGGGGGGATACAATAATGACAACAGGGGGGGGGGGATGCAATAATGACAACAGGGGGGGGGATACAATAATGACAACAGGGGGGGGGGATACAATAATGACAACAGGGGGGGGGGGATACAATAATGACAACAGGTGGGGGGATACAATAATGACAACAGGGGGGGGGGAGATACAATAATGGCAACAAGGGGGGGGGGATACAATAATGACAACACGGGGGGGGGATACAATAATGACAACAGGGGGGGGGGGATACAATAATGACAACAGGGGGGGGGGGGGATACAATAATGACAACAGGGGGGGGGGGATACAATAATGACAGCAGGGGGGGGGATACAATAATGACAACAGGGGGGGGGGATACAATAATGACAACAGGGGGGGGGATACAATAATGACAACAGGGGGGGGGGGGATACAATAATGACAACAGGGGGGGGGGGGATACAATAATGACAACAGGGGGGGGGGATACAATAATGACAACAGGGGGGGGGGATACAATAATGACAACAGAGGGGGGGGGATACAATAATGACAACAGGGGGGGGGGGGATACAATAATGACAACAGGGGGGGGATACAATAATGACAACAGGGGGGGGATACAATAATGACAACAGGGGGGGGTACAATAATGACAATAGGGGGGGGGGGGGTTCAATAATGACAACAGGGGGGGGATACCATAATGACAACAGGGGGGGGATACAATAATGACAACAAGGGGGGGGGGATACAATAATGACAACAGGGGGGGGGGATACAATAATGACAACAGAGGGGGGGGATACAATAATGACAACAAGGGGGGGGATACAATAATGACAACAGGGGGGGGGGGGATACAATAATGACAACACGGGGGGGGGGATACAATAATGACAACAGGGGGGGGATACAATAATGACAACAGAGGGGGGGGGATACAATAATGACAACAGGGGGGGGCGGGGGGATACAATAATGACAACGGGGGGGGGGAATACAATAATGACAACAGGGGGGGGGATACAATAATGACAACAGAGGGGGGGGGGATACAATAATGACAACAGGGGGGGATACAATAATGACAACAGGGGGAGGGGGATACAATAATGACAACAGGGGGGGGGATACAATAATGACAACAGGGGGGGGGGGGGATACAATAATGACAACAGGCGCGGGGATACAATAATGACAACAGGGGGGGGGAATACAATAATGACAAAAGAAGGGGGGGGGATACAATAATGACAACAGGGGGGGGATACAATAATGACAACAGGGGGGGGGATACAATAATGACAACAGGGGGGGGGGGGGATACAATAATGACAACAGGGGGGGGGGGATACAATAATGACAACAGGGGGGGGGGGATACAATAATGACAAAAGGGGGGGGATACAATAATGACAACAGGGCGGGGGATACAATAATGACAACAGGGGGGGGATACAATAATGACAACAGGGGGGGGGATACAATAATGACAACAGGGGGGGGGATACAATAATGACAACAGGGGGGGGGGATACAATAATGACAACAGGGGGGGGGATACAATAATGACAACAGGGGGGGGGATACAATAATGACAACAGGGGGGGGGGATACAATAATGACAACAGGGGGGGGGGATACAATAATGACAACAGGGGGGGGGATACAATAATGACAACAGGGGGGGGGTACAATAATGGCAACAAGGGGGGGGGATACAATAATGACAACAGGGGGGGGGGATACAATAATGACAACAGGGGGAGGGGGATACAATAATGACAACAGGGGGGGGGGATCAATAATGACAACAGGGGGGGGGGGGATACAATAATGACAACAGGGGGGGGGGATACAATAATGACAACAGGGGGGGGGGATACAATAATGACAACAGGGGGGGGGGGATACAATAATGACAACAGGGGGGGGGGATACAATAATGACAACACGGGGGGGGATACAATAATGACAACAGGGGGGGGGTACAATAATGACAATAGGGGGGGGGGGTACAATAATGACAACAGGGGGGGGGTACATAATGACAACAGGGGGGGGGATACCAATAATGACAACAGGGGGGGGGGATACAATAATGACAACAGGGGGGGGGGGGGATACAATAATGACAACAGGGGGGGGGGGATACAATAATGACAACAGAGGGGGGGGATACAATAATGACAACAAGGGGGGGGGGATACAATAATGACAACAGGGGGGGGGGGGGATACAATAATGACAACAGGGGGGGGATACAATAATGACAACAGGGGGGGGGGGGATACAATAATGACAAACAGAGGGGGGGGGATACAATAATGACAACAGGGGGGGGGGGATACAATAATGACAACACGGGGGGGGATACAATAATGACAACAGGGGGGGGATACAATAATGACAACAGGGGGGGGGGGGGGGGGATATAATAATGACAACAGGGGGGGGGGATACAATAATGACAACAGGGGGGGGGATACAATAATGACAACAGGGGGGGGGGTACAATAATGACAACAGGGGGGGGGATACAATAATGACAACAGGGGGGGGGATACAATAATGACAACAGGGGGGGGGTACAATAATGACAACAGGGGGGGGTACAATAATGACAACAGGGGCGGGGATACAATAATGACAACAGGGGGGGGGATACAATAATGACAACAGGGGGGGGGATACAATAATGACAACAGGGGGGGGGGGGGGGGGGGGATACAATAATGACAACAGGGGGGGGGGGGATACAATAATGACAACAGGGGGGGGGGGGGATACAATAATGACAACAGGGGGGGGGGGATACAATAATGACAACAGGGGGGGGGATACAATAATGACAACAGGGGGGGGGGGATACAATAATGACAACACGGGGGGGGATACAATAATGACAACAGAGGGGGGGATACAATAATGACAATAGGGGGGGGATACAATAATGACAACAGGGGGGGGGGGATACAATAATGACAACAGGGGGGGGGGGGGGATACACCGATGACAACAGGGGGGGGGGGATACAATAATGACAACAGGGGGGGGATACAATAATGACAACAGGGGGGGGTTACAATAATGACAACAGGGGGGGGGATACAATAATGACAACAGGGGGGGGGGGGATACAATAATGACAACAGGGGGGGGGGGGGATACA